>CAKNYM010042761.1:411-15591 GCA_932195095.1 Andricus curvator
TATAATAATATAATAATATAATAATATAATAATATAATAATATAATATAATACAGTAATAAAAATTAAAAATAATAATATCCTCGTTTTGTGCTGGTAAGGAAGTTATGTTTTTCGTTACTTGCCATCAAAATTGAGTGCAGTGTCCAAAATTACAAAACACAACAAAAACATTTTTTCAGAAAAATCTCTCTGTTCCGGCGGGTATAATTGCCTTTAATTATTTAAAAATATCAAATTAAACAATGCATTTTTATAGACGTATTATGGATCTGGCGAAAACCCGAATCGTTTTAAGAGCCATAAGGCCATGTGACGAGTGGGTCACGTGACCGGATTCCTACCTTACCGACACTTTTTTTATTTGTGAACTTATTTTCACACGAATAGCCACATCGAGTTGAAAATTTGAGATAATAAATAAGAAGCACTAAGAAATGTCGGTCTGCTCCTAAATTTTTTTAATTATGAAAAAAGTTTTTTTTTGTAAATAATTTTTTTTTGCTTTTTTCATGTTTATGAAAATTTAGGACCAGACCCACATTTCTTAGTGCTTCTTATTTATTATCTCAAATTTTCAACTCGATGTGGCTATTCGTGTGAAAATAGGCTTACAAATAAAAAAAGTGTCGGTAACGTAGGAATCCGGTCACGTGACCTACTCGTCACACGGCCTTAAGGTCATGTGAGCGTAACCTCAAATTTTTATTTTACATTTGTTTCAAAATCAAGTTACGTTCTCACGAAACGCGATATCGAGTTGAAAATTTGTGAAATTAAATATAAAGCACTAAGAAATGGGGGTCTGGTCCTAAATTTTTATAATTATGAAAAAAGCAAAAAAAAATGTTGTTTAAAAAAATTTTTTTTTATGCTTATAAAAATTCATGACCAAACCTGCGTTTCTTAGTGCTTCATATTTAGTTTCACAAATTTTCAACTCGATTTCGCATTTCGTGCGAACGTAAGTTGATTTTGAAAAAAATGTAAAAAAAATTGAGGTTACGCTCACATGGCCTTAAGGCCATGTTATACATTAGTCACGTGACCCAGGCAGTCCTGAGATCGATATTTTTTGTACCATATTTAAAAATAAAAGTTAAAATAGAGCGGAAAAAATTTGGGAAAATATTAATAAATATAAAAGGACAGAGTGTGGTAAAGCATAGAGTTAGGGAAGAAAAAAAAATTATTATTGGAATAACAAATATCGACTGGCAATCCAGCGATCTGTTTAATCAACAGTGCTGACACCATGGATATATCAAATATCAATTTTGTTTATTTTCACCAAACCAGCAAATATTATCAAGTGTAATTTTTGCAACCGATGTTTGCATCATTTTCCTCAAGACATGTGAACCAGAACCTGAAAAATGTTTCATTGGGAACATTGAAAATTGGTTACAGAGTTCTACAGCACGGTCGGTATTTTTGTGAATTTCTATTTCATTACATTTTTTTTCAAAATTTCGAGCCAAATGTTGTATACAAACGCAGATTACAGTTTCCCGATGCTTTCCCCATAGTTTCAACTCGATATCTCATTTTGTGTGGACATGAGTTGTTGCACAAAAAATGCCGATATTTCTCCGGTTTTAATTTCTTGAAAAATTTTTTTTTCTAAATTTCGTTCCAAATGTTGTATACAAACGTACATTATTGTTTCCTGAGGCTTTCCCCAAAATTTCAACTCGATATCTCATTCGTTGTGGACGTGAGTTGTTGCAAAAAAAAATTATGGATAATTTAGGTCACGTGACTCATGTATAACATGGCCTTAAGTCAAATACAGAAAATAGGTCGGTCTTCCTGTCATGCTATCTCAGTCCCTATTTTTCGAAAATTCTTCAGGTACGGCTTAATCGACCCAGAATTTGATTAATCTTCTAACGAGTTCGGAAAAATCTTTCTAACCTAATTTTTTGTAGAGTTAGACACTTTTCAAGACAAGGCTGTTTTTAATCTTATTTCGTAAGTGGACACACTAGAGTGGTACAAAAATTCGTCTTCCAATTTTTGGTGATCGCCCCCCCTTCCCCCCCTAATTTGTTCGTTTTCCGGAAAAAGAAATTCCTAATTTTCTCAAATCGGGCAATGTTAACCCGAGCCCTCGGGCTTATGAAATTAACTTGGGGTTTTTAATAGGAAACGTTTGGTTTTAGAAAAAATGTAAAAAAGAAGTAGTTGTTATTAACCTTTTTTTTGTTAATTTCGCAGGCAATGAATGTTAAAAGTGATATTTTCTGTGAAAGACAGTTTGCAATTATTTAAATAATTAATTTCACTTGCCCCTTTTCATGGGAAAAATAAAGAAATTTATATTTTAAAACATTATTATTGTTTAAAAAATGAGAGTATATTTCTTAAATAAGAAAATACCAAATAATAAGCGACATAGTGTAAGAGATTAAAGAACACGATCATTTTCTCCACCTTTGCTATTAAAAGGCGTAAGTAAATTATGATTGTTTTAATAATAGTAAAACTGTCTTCTACAATAAATATCACTCGCAACATTCATTAACTGCATCATTCATTTCAGAAAATAGAAAATTTTCAGGATTTACAGGGGAAAACATTGTTTAGCGAAATAAAAATTGTGTAAATAATTGTAAACTGTCTTTCACACGAAATATTACTCTTAGCATTCATTAACTGCGTTATTTATATCAGAAAGTAGGGAATTTTCAATTTTTACAGGGAAAAAGAGTTGTTTGAATAAATGAAATTATTCAAATAATTGCCGAATATCGTTAAAACATATAATAATCTCAACATTCCTTCATTGTGTCATTGAGCCCAGAAAAAAATAACTTCACGGGATTTACAGGGAAAACATTTTTTAAACAAATAATAAGTGTTTACACAATTCAAAATTATTTAGGAAATACTCGGAAACTTTTCACTTATCGAATAAAAATAATAGATGTTGAAAAAGTTCAAAAATTGCCGTATTCAGCATGAAGTTTACATAAAACTTATATTTTGTATGTTTTGGGGCATTTTCCGGGCACCATACAAGGGGTTGGGAGGTCAAAATTAAAAGTTATGGTGTGGGAATTATTCCTTAAGCGGTGACTAAACTTTAATTCACAAAAAGTTAATAACAAGGACTTCTTTTTTCCATTTTTTCGAAAACCGAAAAAATTATACTATACAACTTCTACCGTTGATCCGAAACAGAACAAATATATTGAGCTTATTTATTTAAAAATATATATAGCTTGAGAATAACGAGGAAAATGAGACGTTTCGTGATTTTCACTATTTTTCGGTACTTTGACATCAGTCCGCGAAATTTAGAGAATTTTTAATGAGGTCTATACTACGTAGGAACTTATATCTTTAGAGTTATGCAACTTAAAAAATGTACCTAAATCAGAAAAAAATACTGGCTTGAAAATAACCAGAAAAATGCTGATGGAAACTGCTTTTTGGCAGTTTATTTATTATTAATTAGTTTTTCTAATCCTGAATACGAATCTTCTTTCTGAAAAATATTGTCGAAACTAGAATTTGTTTATATGTATAATTTGTTATTCACAATAATAATGGTGATTTACTCATTCGGAAGAGAATGCTAAGATTGAATCTTTTTTTTTAAATGATCATAGTTTTAAATTAATAGCGAATTTTATTTCAATAATATCACTGTTAAAAGGTGTATTGATTATTCCAACAATTTAAGAACAGTTCCCATAAAAAGTGAGATGAAAAATGACAAATATTTTGAGATAAGTTCAGAATATATAATAATGATAAGTAGCGATTTTTGTAAATTACTTTTTCCTAGATAAAAAATAATATGGCTCAAATGGCTAATTTTGGGGCACCCAATGCCGAAAGTTCCCAACAACAAAATAATACATTTCAATCTATTTTCAAGGCGCTTTATCGACTCTAGCATTTTGTTTATACTGCATTATTAACGCGAATAAAAGAAAAATTATGGTATATGAAGGAAAAGATCAGAAAACAGTATGCAACATTGCCTTAGACGATGGGATGATAGAATAAGTTGATAAGTACGTGTATCTTGGTAGTTTATCTTTTTTATTTACTACCGACGGAAAGATCGATGGAGAGATAGCCGGGCGTATAAACGAGGGTAGGAAGGTTATCGGCAGTGTAGACGCCATTACCGGAAGTAAAATTATAGCAAATCAAGCTAAAATTGTAATATACGACGTGGAACGAAGAAACTAGCCTTAGGACCGATTGATCGTTTATCCGGTTTTTATTCATTCTGAATAATGAAGATTTCCCCTATCGAATCAAAATATCCCCTTACGAATCAAAATATCCCCTTACGAATCAAAATATCCCCATTGCTCCACGATCAAAATTGAATTTTTCTGGAGCTCAAAGAACGAGGGCTCCTTTGCTATATCTGTTCTTCTTTCTTTCCCTTTTATTTGCTTTTTCTCGTTTTGGTTCCCAATTTATCTCGTTTGGTTAAAAATTCTATTATTTTGCTTGAAAATTTAATTATTTTGTAGAAAATACAACTATATTGTTAAAAAGTTTTTTTTTAATTCAACTACGTATTTGTTAAAAATTCTTTTTTTTTTAAATTGTAGGTTCATCTCTTTGGTTGAAAATTTAACTATTTTGGTGAAAATTCGTTTCATCTTTGATTGAAAATGTATTTTTTAAACTAACAATTAAACTATTACATTTTTTGTTAAAAATGTATTTTTTTCGGTTCAAAAAATTATCTATTTGGTTGAAAATTTTCCTTTTTAGTTAAAAGTTAACTTTTTGGTTGAAAATTCGTTTTTTGTGGTATAAATTAATCTTTCTGGTTGAATATTCGTAATTTGTTTGAGAATTCATTTTTGTAGGCTAAAAATTCAATTATCTGGTTAAAAAATGATCTTTTTTGTTGAAAAATCAACTGTTTTTGGTTGAAGTTTATTATTTTTTATTTCAAAATTCGATTATTTGGTCAAAGATTCATCCTTGTAGGTAGAAAATTCCAGTATTTGGTTAAAAATTCAACTATTTTGTTAAAAAATCATCCTTTTTTCGAGAAGTTGAAAATGTATTCGTTTTGTTAAAAACTTAATTGTTTGGTTCAAATATCAAAGATTACATGCTTCGTTGAGAATTAAGCTTTTTTGGTTAAAAAGTCGATTGTTTGACTTAATGTTGAACTACTTTGTTAAAAAAAATCATTTTTTTAATAAAGATTCATAATTATGGTTAAAAAGTCAACTATTTGCTCTTACATTAATTTTTATGTTAAAAATTATACTGTTTTGTAGAAAATTCATCTTTTTTGCTTGAAAATTCAACAATTTGGTAGAAAATTGAAATATTTGGTTGAAAATCAAACTGTTTGGTTAAAAAATTATATTTTTCGGTTGAAAGTTCAACTTTTTTGTAGATAATTCGTCTGCTTGGCTTTGAAATTAAATAATGTTGTAGATAATTCGTCTTTTTGGCTTTAAAATTAAATATTTATGTTGAAATTCATATATTTAGTTAAAAGTTTTTTTTTTTTTTTTTTGTAGAATATTAATCTTCTTGGTCGAAAAGTCATCTTTTTGGTTAAAAAATTAACAACTTTGTTTAAAATTAATTTTTTTTTAAACTTTTTTTTTATCTGAAAACTTAACCATTCCATTTTTTGTTGAAAGCTTATCCTGTATATTGTATAAGTTAAAAATTCAACTATTTGGTAGAAAATGTACGTATTTTATTGAAAAGTCGTCTTTTCGGGTAGAAAATTAATTTTTTTTTAATTTAATCTTTTGGTTGAAAATTTATATATTTTGGTAAAAAGTCGTCTTTGTGGGTAGAACATTATTCTTGTTTGTTGAAAGTTTAACTTTTTGGTTGAGAATTGAACTATCTTGTTAAAAATACATCTTTCTTGATTGAAAATAATTTCTTTTTGTTAAAAATTCATCTTTTTCCGATTCAAAATTTCAAACAAAAATTTTGTTGTTTTCTAAAACATTTGACTTTTTAGCATATAAACTTTACTCTTCTGTTGAAAAGTCATCTTTTATTGTAGGAGAATCATCTTTCTTGGTTGAAAATGAACTGTTTTGATCAAAATTCAACTGTCTTCTAAAAAATTTTTCTTTTTGTCTTGAAAATTCAAATATTTGATTAATTTTTTTTATTAATTTCAATATGATGAATATTGATGAATATGACATCAATCTTGTGTAAGATTAATATTTGTCATGATTAAACTTTTCATAAAAATGCGAAAAGCAATATTGAAGACTGCTTATAGACAATTTTGAATATTAAAAAATTTTAAAAACTTTTTTGTTTGAAAATTCGACAATTTGATTGAAAGTGCATCCTTGTGTGCTGAAAATTCAAGTATTTGATTGAAAATTCAAGTATTTTGTTAAAAATCTAATTATTTTTAGAAAATTTAATGGAACTTCTAGATCAATCTAAAAATCGAAACACACCTCCCCCTTTACCGCCTCGTACATGTTTACCCTGAAAGGGATATTTCCTAATGGTAAGATAATAATAATAAAATTCTTTATATCAAAAAGATATACCGTATGGTACATTCAAAAATATAAATTTTCGAAATTCCTCTATACGACTTGTGTGTAAGACTTAACTTTTGGAAAATTGAATTTACCTAAAATTCACGTTCAGGAATAGAAATAAAGTCCTTAAAAATGGATCCGCGAGAAACGTGCATCAGCACTCTCGCCCATGTGAAATCAAATTTCCATTTACCCCTGCAGAGTGGCAGAAGAGGTACAAGATGCACAAGAGTGCATATCGGAACATCATTCTTACAGGGGCATCTCCCTTCGATTTTATTATCGTCCTATATTTATACAAAAAATGAACAGAAAGATTGAAATCTAATCGAAAAAGAACTTTAAAATCCATTTTGTAATGCAGAATTTTATCTATTTTATTTTTATTTTTGATAACGCTTTTAGTAAAGTTATTTAATATTTAAAATTTAATTACAGTTTTTTATATTCAGTTTTATTTTATATTTTGTTTTTATTGCGCTTGTTATAAAGTATATATTGCACTTTCTGCAATTGAAATTAATTTCCAATTTATCAACGTTCTTTATCGGATGAAATAATTGACCTGATTTCATTGGGAATATTACTTATTGGAAATTACAGCTTTTGCATTATTATTTTATCTGTTTGAAGTGTATATAAATTAATATCAATTTAATTTAGTTAGTTCGATAAAATATAATTAATAATTACTTTACTGTGAAAAAAATAATATTTAAAGCGTGACAGTACAGAACTAGAGAAACCAACATTTCTATCAAAAATGGATTGATTAAAAAATTCTTAAAAAATCAAAGACCCATCGTCTTGAAAGAATTTTTTTTCCTATTTTTTGATACAATAATTTTTTTGATATTTTTTGAAATTATCTTCATTCAATTAAAAAAAGGACCATATATATATTTTTTTTTTCGAATTTTAACAAAAAAATGTCTGTCATACTGAGATATTACGATCTTTAATTTTTAATTTTTTTAGTACAGTATAATTTCTTTTTATCACACATTTTTTTTCTCATTCAGAATCTCCATATCTCGAAAGCAAGTTTTCATTTTTGCGAAAAATTGAAAATTCAATTCTTTATCGCTATCCAAAGTCGATTTTGCAAACCCATGAAATTTTAGTTTTAAAATTCTTGATCGATTTTTTGGAATAGACTAACTTTTTTAGATCAAACTTTATTTATTCGTGTTTAGAAAATTAATATTTCGGGAGCATGTTTTTATTTATTGTAAAAAATAAAAATGGAATTTTTCGTCGCAATCCGCAGCCGAGTCTGCTCCAGCTTTACGTTAATGTCACTTTCAGATTTTCAACTTCCACCTCCATTTCCTTGAATCTATGACTTTTTTTAATTCAACTTTTTAGCCTCAATTCAGCACCTCTTCAGCTGAAGAGTGGAGTTTTATTTTAACTTTAAATGGTGATTTCGATTTTATAGAATGTTTTTTCGCTCTTTTGAAAAAAATTCCATTTTGCTGATTATCTAATTCTGTACTGCCACTTTTCAATTACGAAACAAACAATATTTTATGTCTTTAAACTTTTTTTTTATGCAAAATTGTATGCCTATTCAATATTTTTAGGGTAAAAGACGTGTGAAGGAGCTTGTTTCTCGAATTTTTGTAAAAAATTACTTCAAAAAATTAAAGTTTTTTATGTTTCTTAAATACAAATAGTCGCGGATAAAAATGATTTAAGTTAGTTGTGCCAAAAATCAGATGTCTGAAAAAATGATGCAGAATGAAAAATAAATCTTAAATAAAAAACATTGTTCAAAATGAAAACATTTTAACACTTACAAAAAAAAATTCATCTTAACAATGTTTCTTGCAATGGAATTTTTTCTCATTATTGCTTCCTACCAATTTTTCAGAAATGGTTGAATATTAATAAGTGCTTGCTTATTTTTATAAGAAAAAATTTCTCTATAACTATAATGTTTCCAATTTTGAAAGTAAATTTTTCTACGGCTGACATCTTTAAAACTATTTTTTGTGAAGAACAAATTTTTAAAACAAATAATTGTATTTGCAGATTATTTACTTTTTTTTAATTGGAAAAGGTAAAGTTGTAGGGAATGTTTTTCCGAAAAATAAGTCATGATTGATTGAAATTCAATCTTTTCTAGCAAATTTGTAAGAAGCGAGGGTACGAAAAAATTCAATTACAAAAACTACTGTCAAAATAATTACATTTTGTAAATTTTAAACTTTCTTCATGAAAAAAATTGTTTTTTCTATCACAAGACATGGCTTATAATATCATTTTAGTTATTAAAATTATTGATACCTTTTTTCCCCAGAGACCTGATTTTTTTCACGATAACTACCTTAAATAAAACTTTTTAAAAAAATGAGAAAAACAGTATTGAACACCGATTATAAACAACTTGGAAAATAAAATAAAATAAATTAAAATGAGTACACGGAGAAAAATGGATGTTTAAACGTAACATCTAGATCTTCAGGGTTAACATATTTTATGTTTAACTATAGGACAGCAATCTAGATGTTCAAAGTTAGGATCTGTAGATATTAAAAAGTGAGATGTTACTCTGAAACATCAAAAATGTTCAACCTGAAATATCCGAAATATTACATGTATGGTTATGTCAACTAACGGCTGTAAATATTTGAGGAATTTACTTATTTCTGAGCATTTAAGGAATTAATTGATAACTTATTTGTGAATTTAAAACTAAACTTGAATTTTCGTACATGAACGAAAAACAGATACAGGGTATGAAATTCCGATCAGATAATACATTCAGTCTAGCTGAGGTTATGTTTAATATTTTTAATTCAAAATAAAAACGGGGTAAGTAAGCTGAGAACGAATAATATGTAATCTGCATTTAAAACTCTATCTATTTGAGGTTACTTAAACTCATATTTTATTATAAATTCACAAACATTTGGTCAAATCACGTGTCAAATGTTCAAAGGTGTTCGAGTCAATATAACCTCAAACTTAAGAACATTGTTCCGTCGTGTAGACAGACAAAAGTCGTTATACAATTTTAATTAAGGATAGCTAATTTTGATTCTTTGAAAATGTTCAAAAATTGCAATATTCCATATTTGTAATATCGAAATTATATAGCCGTCAAATATAGTCGTGAAATTCGAATGCGCAATGCGCATGCGTTCAGATGATTTTAACATCTGAATATGTTACAGTTTAACATAAAAATATTTTTACGCCTAACATCTCAAAAAGATAGTAGATGTTTGGCATGAATATCTGCATGTTAGGCGGAACAATCTTACCCTTTGAACATCTACATTTAAACATCCATTTTTCTCCGTGTAATATTCATTAAAATATTCCGATTTTTGAAAATTAATGTTCTAAAATATCCTAATAAGTTATCAAAATACTTTAAAATGGGAACAAAAACTTCAAAATTTGTTTATTATTTTCAGAGTTATTGCAATTCTTAAAAAAAATCGAAATTAAATGATCTTCTGCAATATCTTTTTATTTATTTCAAAGAGGTTTGTGAGCGCCGATTTATTATTTTATTTTTTATAATTTCTTATTTAACAAGAAAGTTGACATTTTTTCTATAAACGATCCGATTTTTTACAACTACTTATATTTATGTAAAACATCATGAAATTATTAAATACGCCCCTTATAAATAATATTCAGCAGGTTACATCATTTTAAAAAATTTGTTTTATTTTCATATTAACAAATTAATGAGTGAAAGTGCTAGTTCCAAATTAAAAATACTTGGAGACTTTATTTTGTAATTTTTGTTCGGTATATACGTGAAAGCAATGCTTAGGTGCGATTTCTTAAAATTAAAAGTAGTTGTTAATGTTTTAAACAAATTTATGTTAAGAACGATGAAAAAGGCACGATGCCTGAAGTTTCAGAAAAAATCAAGAAAATTGATCAAAAATTTATCAGAAATAAATAATATGTACAATTTTTGAATACTCGATAACAATTCTTAATTGTTCAAACTTGATAGAAAAATATAAATTTTTGTCAATTTTCAACTAGCAGATTTTGGGTTTTCAACGGAATTAACTCTAAATGACTGCGGAAAAAGGTTCCTTTATAATAATTTATCAAAGAATAATAATTTTTTATTTTATAAACAAATTCACAACTTGACTACCTTTCAAGAAATAAATGTTTCGTTTTTTCAATGGAATTAAATGTAGATGAATTGGTCATATACCTATCTTATGTTATTTGATTAATTTGCCACAAATATTTTTTTGTAAACAATTTTACTTTTTCTATCTTTCTATCACTATTCTGCACTTATATTTTTTAAACAAAATTCATTCAAATAAATAATAAATGTCTCCTGAAAAAGTCTCTTAATAAATAAGGTCCTTTCTGAGTATTTGGCAGTCGATTCCGTAAAAAATTACATCCATTTGTTGACCAGGAGAATTTGGGCAAGTAATTTAAAATTGATTTGTTGGAAGAAACGCAATCTGCTGGTTAAAGATTGACAATAATCTGCATTTGTTTGTAAAATTTATTTAAATAATGAACAAATATTGTCGCCTGGCAAAATTTCCTAATAAATAAGGTCTTTTATGAGTCACTGGTAGTATATTCGTAACGAAAAATAGCATCCATTTGTTGAAAAGTAGTCAAGATGTGAATTTGTTTATAAAATAGTTTATGAATTCAACAATCATTGTCGGTTGATAAAGTATCATAAGCGAAGGGGTTTTCCAAGTAATTTGTTGAAAAAAAAAAATTTTAATGAAATCTGCCGGTTCAAAATTGACGAAAAACCGTATTTGTTGATCAAATTTATTTAAACAATCAATAATTGTTATCCGGTATTGAAAGATCGTACATGTTATTTATTGCCGACAAATTTTTGATCAGTTTTGATAAAGAAATGAAATGTTTAGAGTGTGAAATGGCTAAAAATGCATTTGTATATTAAATTTGCTTATAATATTAACAATTACTTTGGATTAAAAAAAATGGTTACCAAGCATTGTTTTTACACATATCTCGAACAAGAAATTCCAAAATAAAATGTCCAAGTATTTTTAATCTTGAAGTAGTACTTTCACTCATTATATTGTTAATTTAATAATAACCAAAATTGTTCAAATGTTGTAACCTGCTGGATATTGTTTTTAAGAAATGTCTTTACTGATTTCATGATGTTGTACATAAATATAAGTAAATAGTTACATACAAATGGGATCGTTTATAAAAAATGTCAATTTTGTTGTTGAATAAAAAATTATCAATATTAAAGTAAAAAAAATCGGCTTTCACAAATCTCTTTGAAATTTAGTGATATATCATTTAGAACATAAAATGCTTAAATTGGACCAAAATTGTAAACTCTAGGCTAATTTCACCAATTTTTGGTTCCTAAGGAGCTTCAACACAAAAGAACGGGTTCCTAAGGACCTCTTAAGGAACCTTTCACCAGTTTTTGCTTCGTAAGTAGCTTCAACACAAAGGAAAGGGTTCCTAAGGACCTCCTAAGGAACCTAATTTTAATAGAGACTTTTTTCGAAGAACCTATTTTTCGCTTTGCCCACTTCGACATTTTGTGTAGTTGAGGGATAGAAAAAGATAGACGATGATAGAGGTAGTATAGGATGAGATAGAGAAGAGGAGATTGAAAAAGATAGACCGGAATTTAGATCAACAGAGATAGAAAAAGATTGACATAAATAGATAAAGGATAGGATGAGATAGAGAAGAGAGGTAGAAAAATATTGACGTGGATGAATAAGGGATAGGATGAAATAGAAAAAAGGGGATTGAAAAAGATAGACGAAATTTTTTTTTGACAGAGAGATAGTGTGAGATGGAGGTAGGGTAATATAGAGAAGAGGAAATTGGAAAAGACAGACGTGAGTTTAGATAAATGAAGAGAAAGAAAAAGATGGACGTTGATAGATATAGTATAAGATAATATAATATAGAGAAGAGGAGATTGAAAAAGATAGACGAGAATCTAGAATAATGGAGATAGAAAAAGATTGGCATGAATAGATAAAGCGTAGGATGAGATAGAGAAGAGAAATAGAAACATATTGACGTGGCTAGATAAAGGTTATGATAAGATAGAAAAAAGGGATTCAAAAGAATAGATGGAAATTTGGATTGACAAAGAGATAGTGTGAGATAGAGATAGGGTGAGATAGAGAAGAGGGGACTGAAAAAGATAGACATGAATTTAGATTGATAAAGAGATAGAAAAAGATAGACGTTGATAGACGTAGGGGAGGATGAGATAAAGAAGAGGAGATTGAAAAAGATGAACGGGAATTCAAATTGACAGAGAGATAGTGTGAGATAGAGGTAGGCTAATATAGAGAAGAGGAGATTGGAAAAGACAGACGTGAATTTAGATTAATGAAGAGATAGAAAAAGATAGACGTTGATAGATGTAGTATAAGATAATATAAAGAAGAGGAGATTGAGAAAGATAGACGAGAATCTAGAATAATGAAGATAGAAAAAGATTGACATGAATAGATAAAGGATAGGATGAGATAGAGAAGATAGAGAGAAAAATATCGACGTGGCTAGATAAAGGATAGGGTAAGATAGAAAAGAGGGGATTGAAAAGGATAGACGGAAATTTAGATTAACAGAGAGATAGTGTGAGATAGAGATAGGGTGAGATAGAGAAGAGGAGATTGAAAAAGATAAAAATGAATTTAGATTGATAAAGAGATAGGAAAAGATAGACGTTGATAGACGGAGGGGAGAATGAGATAAAGAAGAGGAGATTGAAAAAGATAGACGGGAATTCAGATTGACAGAGAAATAGAATAGGATACATTTTCTCTATCTCTTTCTATCATAAAGATTCAAAATGATACAAAAAGATAGGATCTCTATCTCTTTACTTCCAGTAGGGTTGTGAATGCTCTTTCACGCTGTTCTATTCAAGTGTTCCCCAAAGGAACCCTTTTGGATCTCCACAGGTGTCTATTGGAGTTCAAGTTCTAAAAGATACCAACATTTATTTAAGCCGCAATTTTAGTGAACCCCCCGTTTTTTCTGCGTTGTCCAGAAAAACTTGTTTGCCCTACTGTGCGTCAATTTAAGATTTGTAACTTACTTCCTTAGGCGAGAGTATCGATATGTAGTCCTCGTATATAAATCGGGCTTTTTCCTCGATCCTCTCTGGATTGCTTTCGCGTTTGAGCTGCTCGCAGGCGAGCCAGAAGGCGATATTCTCCTCGCTGTACTCGCTGACGAGGAACTCGCGGAAGAGCCTCCTTCCGGCTGGACTCCTCATAAGCTTGTCAAAGGATGAGCCCCATGTCCTGATTTCGTCCAGGCTGCAGCACTCAATATCCCCGTCGATGCCGTCCAATCCGTCCAGCCCATTACCCGCACTTGCACTTGTCAGGTCACCTGCAACTCCGTGGTCGCCGCTCCCGAGGCCGCTGTTGCCTTTCTTCTTACCCTGGTCGCCTGCACCACCCGCATTTCCACCACCGACTGCCGCCAAACTACAAAAAACAAATATTTAATTGGATATTTATTACTAGGGTGGTTCTTATTTATACTTGGTGGATTTTTTTGTCGAATTTCTCTGCTCTCACCCCCCAGTTTTGTTCGAATGCCAAAACAAAAAAATCTCAAAATTTGAGCAAAATCGTTTAATATTTAGGGGTGCCGCAAAGACCATGAAGTTTCCCACTGATTCATCATGGGAAAAAGTCAGATTTTTGTAAATCTAATATTTAAACGCGATAATATGTTCCAAATAATTCCGTGTTTCAGTATATGGTTCAGAATCCGTCAGAGAATAAGAATCAATCATAAATTTTGAGGGTGAATAATTTTAAACCACTGTTATGGGCAGTAGTGTCGTCCTAAAAGAAAAAGTGGCCTGGCGATACTTTCCATAAACTACGTTACCGGTATGAGGGGGGGGGGGGGCTAAAAACTAAAGTTGGTAACCGGTGGTCTATTATTTGTTTGAAAATATAATCATTTGGTTGTAAATGCAACTATATTGTCAAAAAGTAATATTTTTTATCTAAAATTCAACTACTTTTTTAAACTGACGATTGAACTATTCCATTTTTGGGTAAAAGTTTATCTTTTTCAGTTAAAAATTTAAATTTTTGGTTGACAATTCACGTATTTTGTTGAAAATTCGTCTTTCTTTGTTGAAAAGTCGATCATTCGACTAAATTTGAACAATTTTGTGAACAAATTAATTTTTTGATTGAGAATTCATCATTAGAGTTGGAAATTCAACTATTTGCTTTTAAATGGACTTTTATGTTAAAAATTCTACTGTTTTGTAGAAAATTCATCTTTTTGGTTGAAAATTTAACAATTTTGTTGAAAATTCGTATTTTTTGTTCAAAGTCTTTTTATCTGAAAATTTAATTATTCCATTTTTGGTTGAACTTTATCTTGTATATTGTATAAGTTGAAAATTCAACTGTTTGTTAGAAAATTCATGTATTTTGTTGAAAAGTCGTCTTTTTGGGTAGAAAATGAAAATCTTGTTTGTTGAAAATTCAACTTTTTCGTTGAAAATTTAACTATTTGGTAGAAAATTTATATATTTTGTTAAAAAGTCGTCTTTTCGGGTAGAAAATTATTTTTTGTTGTTGGAAGTTCAACATTTTGGTTGAGAGATTAACTATCTTGTTGAAAATTCA
>CAKNYM010042761.1:20591-46973 GCA_932195095.1 Andricus curvator
TTGTTTATTATGAATACTCGTAGATGTTTAAACAAATTTATATTTTTCAAACATCCACGAGTATTCATAATAAACAAATTAGTGTTTAAAAATATTAAAATTTGTCGAAAATTTAGTGATATAAGATGTTCCTCCTGCTTTTTTTTTAGGTAAAATATATGCTTGAATGAATACGTATTATTTAAATACTTGTAAAATTATTTAAAGAAATTATTTTATTGTTATTATTGATTAAATAACTCATGAAGTTTAGAAAATACGTTCATTTCGCGAGTTAACTGAAAAAAAACAAATATTTAAACAAATTAAAATTGTTTAAACAATTGAATATTAGTTAACAAATGACTGGGTATTCCTAAATTACCGATTAATGATTATTTATTTTTAAACAAACTTTTAAAAAGCGTCTATAAACCGAAATATTACGTAAAATTCAAATTTGTCACTTATGGGGTTTTCTTTTGGGACCCATAAGAGTGGCTTAAAATTATTCAACCTCAAAATTTATGATTGATTCTTATTCTCTGACGAATTCTGAACAATATACTGAAACACGGAATTATTTGTAACATATCATCGCGTTTAAATATTAGATTTACAAAAAGCTGACTTTTTCTCATATTAAATCAATGGGAAACTTCATGGTCTTCGCGGCACTCCTAAATTGATTTTGCTCAAATTTAGAGAAGATTTTTTTTTGGGTATTTGAACAAAACTGGGGGGTGAGAGCAGAGAAATTCCAAAGTGGAAAATAAGGGCCACCCTAATGTATTACTCTTAGTTGTGTAGTAGAGGCACGGTAAAATTTTCCAGCTCATCCATAAACTACGTCACCAATTTTGGGCTTTTTTGACCTCCACCCTCTCTCGAAAGTAACGTTTATAAATTTATCCAAATAAAATTATTGTAGATAACATATTGAATTCAACATGAAAAACTTTAAATTCCTAAGATTTCAAGTCGAAATATATTGCATTTGCAACAAAATAGTTGAATTTTCAACCAAAAAAGATTTTCTACCCAAAGAGATGAATTTCCAACACAAAAAGGCAAATTTAAAAAAAAAATTAATTTTAACCAAACAGTTGCATTAATAACCAAATAGATGTACTTTCCAGTAAAAGAGACGAATTTTTCAAAAAATAGTTAGAGATTTAAACAAATAGTAAAATTTCCAAGCCATGACGACGAATTTTTTCGAAGACAGTTGAATTTTCAAAAGAAGTTTACTTTTTAAACAAGAAGTATGACTTTTCTAACATAAAATATGAATTTTCAATCCACAAAGATGAATTTCTAACCAGATAGTTGAATTGTCAGCATACAAAGATGCATTTTCAAACACATGGTAAAATTTTTAAACAAGAGAGATTAAAATTCAATAAAATATTTGAAATTTCTAACCAAAAAAACAATATTTTAAGAAGACAGTTGAATTTTTATCAAACAAGTTAATTTTCAATTAAGAAAGACGACTTTTCTACCATTAAAGATGAATTTTCAACAAAAGAGTAATGTTTTTAAGCTGCGAATGTTTTAGAAAACTAGTGGACTTTTAAATTCGGAGAGATGAATTTTCAACAAAAAAGATAATTTTCAAACAAGAAAGACGAATTTTTAACAAGATGGCTGAATTTTCAACTAAAAAGTTTACTTTTCAACAAACAAGAATAATTTTCTACTCAGAAAGACGACTTTTTCAGAGTATATGAATATTCTACCAAATAGTTGAATTTTCAACCAAGAAGTACAATTTTCGACAAATAAGATTGATTTTAGGGAGTCATCGATGGCGCGGGTTCGATTCCCGAAGCAGGAAGCGAGGCTGGATGTATTTTCAGAAAGCTTAGCTTCTTTCCCTTGGTATACTACCCCACAGATACCCTACAGTTTATAATTAACCCTATAGTACAGACGCTAATGACCCCCGCAGTCGATGCGACTATAAACATTCAGTTAAAAAAAAAAGATTGATTTTCTACCTTAAAAGACGATTTTCAACAAAATGGAATAGTTGAATTTTCAGATAAAAACTCTGATAAAAAATAACTTTGAACAAAAAAAAAAAACGAATTTTCACCAAAATTGTTAAATTTGCATTCAAAAAGATGAATTTTCGACCAAGAAGATTAAGGTTCTATAAAAAAGACGAATTTCCAACTTATCCAACATTACAGGATTAAGGTTTAACCAAACATGTAATAGCTCAATTTTCAGATAATAAAATAATTGTTAAGAAATAAAAAAAAATACATTTTTAACAAAGTTGTTAAATTTCTAACCAAAAAGATCAATTTTTGACCAAGAAGATTAATTTTCTACCAAAAACTACGAATTTAGAACAAAATAAATGAATTTTTAATTAAATTGTTTAATTTTAAAGCCAAAAAGATGAATTATCTACAAAAATTTTTCACAAAATAGTAGAATCTTTAACATAAAAGTTCATTTACAAGCGAATAGTTAAATTTTTAACTATAACTATAAATCCTTAATAGAAAAATTAATTTTTTACAAAGTAGTTCAACTTTAAGTCAAATAATCGACTTTAAACCAAAAAAGATGAATTCTCAACGAAGCATGTAGCAACTGATATTTCAACCAAACAATTGCATTTTTAACCAAAAACGATCAATTTTCAACCAAGAATATTGAAAAGAAAATAGTTTAATCAATAGCGAAATGAATAAAATTTCAACAAATTACTTTAATTTTTAACCAAATTGTTAAATTTTCAACCTACAAAGATGTATTTTTAATCCAAAACGATTTTTATTTGTTAAAAAACGAATTTTTCCAGTTTTCGACAAAATAGTTAAAATTTTCACCAAATATAGTCGAATTTTGAAATAAAAGATAATAAACTTCAACCATAAACAGTTGAATTTTCCACAAAATAATTAAATTTTCAACAAAATAGATCCATTTCAAACCAGATAATCCAATTTTTAACCTACGAAAATGTATTCTCAAACAAAACGACGAATTTTCAAACAGAAAGATTAATTTTCTACCAAAAAAAGGACGAATTTTCAACAAAATACCTGAATTTTCAACCAAAAAGTTGAACTTTCAACTAAAAAAGATACATTCTTAACCAAATAGCTAAATTTTTAACTAAAAAAGATACATTTTCAACCAAAAATGGAATAGTTTAATTGTTAGTTTAAAAAATTTATTTTCAACCAAACATGTAAAGAATTTTCATCAAAATAGTTAAATTTGCAAACAAAACGAGATGAACCTTCAAATAAAAAAATGAAATTTTAACAAAGTAGTTGAACTTTTGATAAAAAAAAAAGTAGGCACCGAGTGCTTACAAGGAAGGGTTTAAGATTTCGAAGAATTAAAAATTAAAAAATTGTGGATCTGGCGAAACCATCGAAACCACAGATTTGACAATAATCTTCATTATTAAGCATCGTCCACAATATTTAAAAATCTGAAAAAATTAGGATATATTCGTCTTCGGGGGACTCATTAATGGTGAAAAACTTGGCTTTGCTTACGGATTTTTTAAATAAAAAAATTGCGTGCGAAAATTTTTGAAACTTTTTTCATTTTGAATTTCGCACGAAAAAATTTGCGCAAAATTCACGGAGATGTCGCTTGATGTCAAGAAGTACTGTGAATTTTGTCCGATTTTTCTGATTATTAGTTTAGCTAAAAATTTCGAGAAAAGAAATTTGCATAATCAACGATTACTCATCCAATATGACGGTTATCAGGCTGAAGATTTCCAAAAAATAATCCTAAACCAAGTGCCTTCGAACAGTTGATAAGAAATCTCATTTGGGTTGGGGACCGTTTTCGTATGGAAACACGGTGAGGCCCTTTCATTACACATTAGGATCAGTTAAATATTTTTTACTAGTGTCAAAATCATATTTTTGTGGTTTTCGACTTTGGATATTAATTAAATAAATTATAAATTGTCACCTAAAAAGTAGATTGAGATTTATTTTTTATATATTACTTTAACGATTTGTAATTTTACACCTTAATTTTATATCTGAATCTTCTGTTCTTCCCGGATTTTCCAGTATTACTTTACAATACCCTCAGGGGATTATCTCCTTCTCATGAATTCTGTCGAGTAAAGTCACTAATTACTCGCGATGAGATTAAGTTCAGAATAATCTAGACATTCTAGACATATCCTTTGCCCGGGATTAAGGTCAGCGCCAGATTTTACGCTAAAAGGGTACACGTTGTGTGAGAATTGTATTAAGGAAGGATTCGAAGATTCACTAAGAGAGTTAGAGCGTATGTAAGTAATTACTTTACGAAATTTATAGCCAAAAATCCAAATTTTGTAATAATCGTACAATTCGCAGGGCTACCAGACATTCACTTAAGTCACCCTCAGTCACTTTTTTTCCAAGTAAATTTTTTGTCACTTTTTTAGCCGGGGGCATTAGCTGCGCGGTGAATCTCGACTCGGGAAGAGTTCAGATGGCAAACCATTTCGACCGCGGATAGCACTCGGATGGGTGACCATCTCCGACGTACGACCAGGTTGTGTGTTCGCTGCGTTTTAACTAACGTCGAGCGAGCAGTTTGACGCCGAGGATGATTGTGTGCATTCGATGGGTAGGGTCGAAAGGCCTTGATAGGTGGTTTTATGCAGTTTTCCTTTCCCCTGTCTAAACGTCAAGGCGGGTTATCACTGGTTGTGATTATACAGTGATTCTAAGCCCACCTTAGAAGAAGAAAAATGTATTCATTTGTGCTCATTTTATAAGCATTTTGCTTCCTCATAAGTATAAAATCGAGTATCAAATAAATTTGCTTCCTCAAAGAGGGAGGTTTTCCCTAACAAAAGAAGAAAATGGATACTTTCAATATTTCTCAAGCTTATGTTTCTATCTTTCTGAAAATTTAATTTTCAGAAAATCAAAGGGTCCCCCAAAATGTCAATTGATGGGTTCTGTTGCAATAAACAACTTTTTAGTCTAGTTTTATATTTCAAATTAAAACCTCATAGAAACAATGTAACTTTTCTTAAAAATTTCTGAGTAGCTATTGATTAATCAATAATGGTCTTTGAAAGTTCGTCAAAAGATCAATCTATGCATCTCGAAGACGGAAACAATACATCAAATGCGGTTCTGTTATATTCAGAATATAAAAAATCCTTTTATAAACAAGGAAACTAATTTTGTTAAAAAATTTAAAAACGATATTGGTAGGTTATGGTAGATCATGAAAAGTTCTTAATATTGGCAATCGATGCGTCTCGAAGACGCAAACGAATATATTATATACATTATAGTTGTATTCCCAATATTAAAAACGTTTTCCTTATATCAACAAGATAAACAACATATTTTTTCAATTTATAAATCGGTATTGCTAAATTCTAAGAGGTTATGAAAGGTTCGTCAATAGGTCATTCGACGTGTCTCGAAGACCCAAACAAACATGTCAGATACAGTACTGTAGTACTTCTAATATGAAAAATGTTTTTCTCATATAAGCAGAATACTACATTTTTTTTAAACTTCATAAATTGGTACTGGTCGGTCATAAAAGGTTCACCAATATGTCAATCAATACGTCTCAAGGATGCGAGCAAATATTTCAAATGTAATATTGTCGCGTTTTCAATATCAAAAAAGTTTTTTTTTTCATATAAACAGAATAAACTATATTTCTGAAACTTCATAAATCGGTACTGATGGGTAATAAAAGTTTCATCAATAGGTCAATCGATGCGTCTCAAGGACGCGAACAAACACTCTACATGTAATATTGTCATCTTTTGAATATTAACAAAATTTTTCTCATATAAACAGAATAAACTATTTTTTTTTAAATTTATAAATAGGTACAGGTGGGTCATAAAAGGTTTAACAATAGGTCAATCGATGCGTCTCAAGGAGGCGAACAAATACACTGAATATGATATTGTCCTAATAGTTTGAATATTAGAAAATTTTTTCTTATATAAACAGAATAAATTGAAATTTAAGAATTTTAAATTAGATTGAAATCAAATTCAAAGTCCTATTTTTTAGTATTTTATTACTTTTTGTTCAAAGAAACAAAATTTTTTTGTTTTTAGGAATTGCAATAGGAACTTTTTTGGTGGTTGTCCAAATTTGATCGTTGGATTCTTGTTTTATTTTCAGGAATTCTGTGAATAAACAGAATAAACCATTTTTTGGAACTTCATAAATCAGCACTGGTAGGTCATAAAAGTTTCAACAATAGGTCGATTGATGCGTCTGAGAGACGCGAACAAATGCGCTAGATATCGTATTGTTGTATTTTGAATATCAAAAAAGTTTCTCTTATATAAACAAGGTAAAGTTTTTCTTTTTTAATCTCTAAACGCAAGAAAAAACTACTTCTAAATGGTCGATCTAGCTCAAAATCCTATCAGACCTGGATATCAATCGAAGCTACACTTTATCCAAATTTCACGATCGTAGCTCTTTTACTTTTGAGATATGGTGAACAGAAAAAAGTTACAAACACACATGCACACACGGAAATTTGAAAAAAAAAAATTATTTTTGAGCTCCTGGGGTCGAATTATATCAAAATATGTCAAAAATGTATATTTGAAAATTTAGGTCATTACAAGCCTCCCTCTATGAGGAAGCAATAGTAATTTTTTTAAAGGAAAAGGCCACCTCATTCACTTTAATTCATCTCATTTTAGATTTTATCTAAAAAAGAAAAGAAAATTTAATTAATCTATGTATGAAATCCATAGTAATCTATGGTGCGAAAATGCTATTCATTATCGGTACTCACGCGCTTTCCCCCATTCCCCTTGTTTCCCCTTTTTTAAAGAATTCCTCTTTTTCTCCTATTTTCAATAAACGCCTCCTTTTTTTTGTTTTTTATTTGCTTAAATGCGAACTGAATTTATAGAACACAATAAGAAAAGCCAACTATTCTTGGTTGAAAAGTCTACTATCACATTTTAGGTTCGGAATTCATCTTTATTTGTTAATAATTTTATTGTTTGTTTGAAAATTTAAACATTTTATTGAAAATTCGACTATTTTGCTGAAAATTTAAATTTTTTGTTGAAAATTGATCTTTTTGGGTTTAAAAGTCAAACTTTCTCTAAAACATTCGACTTTTTAGCTTAGAAACTGAAATCTTTTGATGAAAAATGATCTCTTTTGTTTGAAAATTAATTTTTTTTATTTGAAAATTCAACTCTCTAGTTAAAAATTGAGCTTTCTTGGTCAAAAATGAATTTTTTTTGTCGAAAATTCAGTCTCCCTGAAGTTCTGAACGTTCAAATGAACAAAATATATTTTCCTAATTATATGTATTTTGTCGAGACATATTGTTCTCACTACAAATACAATTATGCATTAGAAGTTGTTTTTATAATTGTACTACTTTCAATACAATCAACAACTACTTTTGCGTCCGTTTTGCGCAATATTGTCAATTTCAGATTTTTTGAGCATTTTTGGGTCTCCATAAGTAGGATGGGGAGCGTCAAAATTCAAAGTAAATTAGCGGAAATTATTTGATGAAGACTTCCCCAAAAATTCTATTAGTCTGTCGCAATTTAAGCTTAAACCCACAAATGTGAATCTTATTTTTCCGAAAACCATAATTTTCCCATGTTAAACTTATGGGATTTTCCGAGCCTTCGTGACACATCTTAATATTAAATTAATATTAATTGGGCTCAAACTTGAAGGGAATTTTTTTCCCAGGAACCTCATATTATAGGGGTGGGGGGCATCATGCCCTCTATTCGAAACTTAAATTCTTGGTCCACCCTAATAACGGTACTTAATTACCCGAACATTACAGAAAACTACAATTATCCCAAAATTTAATAATTGTCACAAAAGAATGTGTTTATATTATAAAATGATATCAGGCATACAATTTGCAATAAAACTGAAGAAAAATTGGTATGTCTTCTCTGAACTTGACAGATCATTGAAGAATAAATGTCTAAATGTACTTTTTTTTTTAATAATTGGCAGTACAATTTTAATAAAATTGGGTTTAACAGTGAAAAGTTTATTTTCAAAAGAATAAAATTATATACAAATTCAGACAAATGAAACGAGGAGCATTCAACAAATTACATTACGTGCAAGTCATTACTGAATTTCTGACCAAGAAAGATGAATTTTTAACAAAATAATTGTATTTCCAACAAAATAATAAAATTTTCAAACTATAATTTTTAACCAAACGAGATGAATTCCGAACCAAAAGTATAATAGTAGACTTTTCAACCAAAATTAGTTAATTTTTTTTTTTGGGTTCTATTAAATTGGTTCGCATTTAAGCGAAAAACGAAAAAAAGGGAAGAAAGGGTATGTGTCTTAAAAACAGAGCAAAAAAGCATTCTTTAAAATTTATCATTGGGAAACGTACTAAATTTTATCCAAGTTCGTGACGTTACTTACACTGACCCCCCCCCCCCCCCCCGTTTCCAACCGTAGTTTTTAGCGTGACCCTTTCCTCCGTTCATATTGGTAACTTAGTTTATGGACGGCCCCTAGCAATCATCGATAAACAGTCTGTGATTGAGAATAAGTTTGGCATGTGTAAATAAATACACTCGAACCTGGATTTCAAGAAAGTCGATTTACGTCTTCCGAGAAATGTTGCCGCGCCGCGGTTTAGGATGAGAGGAGTCGCAAGGCCGAAAGAGGAGGACGTCCTTGGTCACTCATGCGTGACAAAACAGTAGCATAGCGATAAAGCGCTGTACCCTAACTAACGGCCAACTGGATAACTGCGTAACGTTGCGTTACATTGCGTCAGTTCACTCTCAGTGTTCACACGGCCCTGATCTTTACGTTCGGAGAGCCAGGCTTTGAGCCGACGGTCATAACCAAAACTGTGCTTAAATCCAGATTCGAGGGTAATTGTTTTCTTCCCGAAATAAATTTAGTGTATGTAACATTCTATTAGGAATAAATCCGACGTGCCTCAAAACTCAAAAGACCGCAAGCTTGACGGTTTGGGCCGCACTACCAGCGGCCGTGCCACTCCATAATTCCATGGCGACACAATTGGACTTTATTGGACAGTACCGGACCATAAATTTTGGTGTATGTATATTGTGAAAACTCCCATTATTTCAATATATGATAATTTGGAACAAATTGCAAATAGACATCTTTGAATTGGTCGGTGGTAGAGATCCTCTAGGAAGAGTTGGGACATGTGAACCCCCACCACTCGACTAGGGCCAACCGGAATACGGAAGTCGTCACAAAATTTGAACATATGCTTGACAACGCATGCGTGAGGACTAAGCTCAACTCAAAGTTGTTGTTTGCTGTCAATTGTTTCATACTTTTTCGCTCTATGTATACCATTAAGCCATTTCCCTTTCAGGGTAGGCGTGACACTACCCGATTCGGGTAGTGTTTCTAGGTGGATAGTTTTCTTGTAGTTATAAATAACTACAATTGTGGGCTCACCACACCCACGATGTGCCAACAGCACTCAGTATTCTTGAATGGTCACCCATCCAAGTACTAACCGCGTCCAACGCTGCTTAACTTCAGTGATCTGACGAGAACTGGGTTTTTCAGCGTGGTATGGCCGTTGGCTCTATAATGATACTTTTTTTGATAGATGTATTATAGAGCTGAAAGATATTTCGTTCTAATATTTATTGAGGAAAATATACGAATTGAATTTTAGAATTTGAATCCAACATCCTTAGTATTTAAAAAATTTCTCAAATACAGTAATATCTTTTTTATTTAAACAGAAATGCTGCAGAATGCCGTAAGTTGAATTTTCGATACCTTAAAACACTTATACAACAATTCATTATTAAATATTTATTCTAAAAGAAAAAAGGAATTAAATTTAAATGTAAAAGTATGCACTATAGGATTTATGTATTCCGCTTGGCCCTACAGATCAGAAACCACGCCCACGTGTCCGAACTCTCCCTTCAGAATCTCTAGTCGGTGGAAAAAACTGTGGCCGGGGAAAACCGGGAATTTCAAATTGCCTGATCACTAGATACCCTGTTTATTTGATTCTTGAAGCAAATTATTCTTTCAAATATAAAACAAAATCTTCTAAGAATAGCTATATAGTAAATGAATTTTGAAAAAAAAAAACGAAGTTTATATAGGATTTAAAATTATGAGACTACGTGTTTTTTGTTAGTTATGTAAGCGCTCATAATTTTTTAAACACAACATATAAAAAAAATCCCTCGACAATAGTCCAAAAGAAATAAAAAATCCACCTTAAATATACAATAGTTTTTATGTTCATTTTGTTGAACAACAAATCAAGACTCAAGCTGTGATCGAATTGATAAAATTCGAATCTACTACTCAGCAGATTAGATTGAGTGGGATTTTATTGAATCGACATATAAGACAAATAATAAATAAATTGATGTTTGGAATCGGCACATTGACATAACCTCAAATTGAAAAACGTTCTACAAAAGCAAAAGAAAAAGCATAGCCGCAACCAATTTCAGTGCATTTTAAAAAAGGTAGCAATATATTTTTTGGAAGAAATTAGTTTTTAGCCAAAAGTTATTTTTCTCACAATATTTATTTGACATTTGGTGTTTTTTATAACCTCTTCATAACATATATCTTAATTTCTGCCTAATCTCAATAAATAATGGCTCATTTTGTTTTCTGACAATTTCTCTGAAATTCTACTCGTTGCAATCTGTTAAAAATAATTTGTTTATTCAACAAATACGATACAAACCATTTGTATCAAAATTCATCGAGTATAAATGTAGGGAATGTTTTACAGAACAAAATGAGTCATTGTTTATAAATATTAAATTAAACTTTTATTTATTGAACAGGGTTCTTGTATGCTTTAGAACAATACAATTTTTCAATAATATATTATTTGTTCTTAAGATTGGTGAAGAACAAAATGGGGTTTAAATACTTTATTTATGAAAAAATTGGAAAATAAATAATATAATAATAATTAATCAGATTTTTTAAATAATTTTCATACACGAAAATTATTTTTTATTGGCTTTTACATTTTATTAATTTTTATTCTGAAAGATTGCATGCAAATCGCTGAATGATTCGATGATTTTCAAAAATTAGTGCTTATTCAACAATAATAAACAAATTTAATAATGATATACGGATGCATTTAGTTAATTCAGTAGCTTTTAAAAACCTAATGGAATAAATTTAATTGCATCACGCCCAACGAAGTTCTTTGATATCAAAACATAAATAAAAATATACTAACTGGAGTCTCTTTCGGAAAATTCAACTCAATCTAAACGGTTTGGAAAATTCGACTCATGGCCCACGCGCTGAGTCGGAGTGGTCTGGAATAAGAATTTTTTCTTATTTCACAAGTCATATTTCATAACCGATTTTGAAGTTTCTTTTTAGAAATGCTTAGCATTCGTTTTTTAAGAGAATTGTGGATTGCCATTTTTTAATTTTTGTCACAGAGCAACAATATATAAACAAATAAAGTGACGAAATTGGCCATTTCAGCTTTCTGAATTTTTATCCCAAGAAAAAATACAGAAAGAAACTCACTATCAGCTGAAATTATTGCATCTGCACTCATAGCACAAAAATAATTCTAATAATATTTAACCTAATTATTATAAACAATTTTCATAATCAAATTCTTACTAGTGTTTCTTTCCCACAGAAAAAATCGTTTCACGCTAGTTGCTAAGATTTTTCATAAGAGTAATAATTCATTACGCAAAATTAGTATAAGTTAACATTTAATATTTTTATAAACATTTTTATCAACAAATTCTGAATAAATGAGCTTTTCTCATAACTAAATGAATTGTTTTGACCAAAAGTGATTCATAATTGTCTTCAAATTAATTTATATACTTCGAGCTTTATTAAACATAAATAATCTAGATTTTTAATACCAATTTATTAAAACAAATGTCCTAAATGGCCGTTTCCTCGTAGAAAAAATTATTTTTTCTTCAATTATTATTGGAATATTTCTGGCGATGATCTATTACCGAAGTTGATTGAAAAATAATTTGTTACATACAAAAGAGGCGTTTTTTCATTGAAATTATTGTTAATAATAATTTCTATATATAGCATATAATAGCATATAGTTTTTTTCCATAAAATTATTTATAACAAACAATATATGAATCGCTAACTAATTTAGTTGGTTAAATATATATAAATATATACTTTTTTCTACAATCAAACGGCAGATTGTGATATTTTTTAATAGACATTGTTACTAACAATTTCGCAAGTTATTATTTAGTGTCTCATAACCAGTTGTTGAATCACTGTTAGTTTATTGTCGGATAACTTCAGCGAAGAAACGTCTCTTTTGTATATAAAAATGTTAAATCTTACTTTTTTGTTTCCAAAAATGTTTATAACAGTCACATAAGTTATTTTTTAGTCAAATTTGCTGATACATCATCGCAAGAAATATCATTCCAATAATAATTTTAGAAAAAATAATTTTTTCTACGAGGAAACGGCCATTTGGGACTAATTTATTGAGAATTTTTTTCTAAAATTGTTTATGAAAACAGTGAATGTTCACTTATGCTAATTTTTTGTTATGAATTATGACTCTTATAAAAAATCTCAGCAACTAGCGTGAAGCAACCAATTTTTTTCTTGAGATGAATATTCACAAAGCTGAAATGGCCGATTTTCTCACTTTATTTGTTTATATATTGATGCTCTGTGACAAAAATTAAAGAATCATTAAAGAGAATTCTCTTAAAAAATTTAATGATGAGCAATTCTAAAAAAAAGACTTCAAAATCGTTTAAAAAATACGACCTGTGGGTGATTATGAGCAGTAAATTCCTATTGCAGACCACTGTGAGTCGGTTCGGGTTTTTTCGATTCGATCAAAGCTTCAGCCGGTTCGGAAAATTCGACTCATGAATCACGCGCTGAGTCGTTCGGATTTTTTCGATTCGACCACAGCTCGAGTTGGTTCGGAAAATTCGACTCCTGATTCACGTGCTAAGTCGAATCGAATTTTTTCGATTTGAACAGAGTTTGAATCGGTTCGGAAAATTGGACTCATCCTCATGACTCATACGCTGAGTCTATTCGGGTTTTTTCGATCCGATCAGAGATTGAGCTGGTTCGGAAAATTCGAATCATGACTCACGCGCTGAGTCAGTTCGGATTTTTTCGATTCGACCACAGCTCGAGTTGGTTCGGAAAATTCGACTTCTGATTCACGTGCTAAGTCGAATCGAATTTTTTCGATTTGAGCAGAGTTTGAATGGGTTCAGAAAATTGGACTCATCCTCATGACTCATGCGCTGAGTCGATTCGGGTTTTTCGATTTGATCAGAGCTTGAGTCGGTTCGGAAAATCCGAATCATAACTCACCAGCTGAGACGATTCGGGGTTTTTCGAAATAAATTATCAGCTGAGTTGAATCATATTATAGTCAGTTCAACTCGACTCCTGCACATCCCGTTTTTTTTTCAAATCGTAAGATAATTCAGAATTAATATTTTGTTGTATTACCGCGAATATATGCCATTAGTGAACCTGGAATTGAATCCCCCACAACTTTCATGTAAGTTTTGACACAAAATTGAACTGTTTATAAATTTCTAAAGGGCAAATGCCTCCCAAAGTTCTTTTTGGTCCAGTGGCGAGCAAAGTGGTCGACGACAGGACATCTGGTCGACCGAAACTGGAAATCGAATCACGACTATGTCGTGGGTGGGCGGTGGGGTGGGATTTGCGGGGGTGGCCGAGAATGTAGGGTAGACTGTAGAGGGAACACGTGTTATGCGCACGACGGCGTTTTTCAAGACAATGCGTATAGGTACGGCAACGGCATATAAACAAACACGACCAATGCTGTCTTGCTCACCATTTATTCCTGCTTGCGGCATGAAACAGACAAAAAAGAGAAGATATAGATTTGCGTATATTATATGTACGTGTAAATATAAATATATATATATATATATATATATATATATATATATATATATATGCATCTTTATATTGTATGTACTCGCGAGTTTGCGCGGACACACGCATATTGGATGGTAAATAGGTCATAAATACATGCTTCAGACTTTAGGGTTGTAGAAATGAACGATTCGAGAAAGATAATCGATTAGCCCAGGGGCGAACTGGGACTTAAGCACCCTTCAGAATTGATGTGAAAATGAAAAAAGGGGATATGAATCGGAAAGAAGTTTTTATACTTATTTTACTCTTGCGTTAATTTTTATAAACTTTTCCTATTTTTTTTTCTATGAGAAAGTGAGTTTCTCAAAAATATATTTCAGACTGGTCGCTCTACAAATTTGTATTAAAAAGACCCTTGACTTTTGTCAGATTTAAACCAAAATATCTATCAATTAATTTTACGTTGTGTATTCTCTTACGGCATATTTTTTCTGCCTTTTTTTTCTCAAAAAATTATTGTTTCAGATATATAAAAAAACCTTCTAATGAAGATTATATAATTGTTCAAAAAATAAATAAAAAGATCTGCGTTAAATATACGTAAATTATTAAAATTTCATTTTTTCCAAATTGCATGTAACTCTCAATATACTAAACATTTTAAATAAGTTTCCATAGCATTTTGATTAACTATTAAGTTAATTGGACAAATTGAGCCCTTTAGAATGCAAGCTGCTAAATGTTTATAAAAAAGTTTAAAATTTTCAACAAACGTTCTGCTTAGAAAATATTTCTGAAAAAACAATTCCATTAAGGATCCCAGATAACAACGTATATGTCAATAATACATTATACTAATCAATTATTTCCTTTATATAAGTAATACTACGTGAGTGAAAGCAGCTTGAGCGCTAAGTACTTTTAAAAATTCCATTATTTCAAAATTTATTTATATATATATATTTGTTTAATTGAAACAAATTTTGCGATTTATCGTGTTACGTATACGAAATTACCACTATTTTTTTTCCAGTCCTGTCTTACTTAATGCTGGATTTTTCTATCTTGCGAACTGTATTATGAAGAGAAAACGTTTTTATGTTCATTAAAAATTTTTTGCAAAAAATTGCACGGACAGAAGAGGTTTTGAAAAAATCTGGATATTTAATTAAGGCTTGTTGTGCAACTCTATTACATAAGATAATGACTTTATTAGAGATTATCTTTTCAAAGATTTTTTCAAAATTTACTAAGCATTATTCGGTGCTAAATATTAAAGTATTCCAGAGATAAAGATTAAATATCTAGATATATAATTATAAACGTATTTGCATTAAATTCTTAAATAAATTAAATAAATAAAAAAAATTAATAAATCTCAATATGTAGATTTTGCACCTTAATCTTCATTGTTCATGGCCTTATATAGTTAAATATTCCCGAAATTTTGCATATAATTCCTTTGGAATTTACAGTGAATATTTATATAAATTCTATTTATGGAAATGGTTCGGTAAACACGCACTAGGATTTCCTTAAGTTTAGGGATAGTATTTGGAACTTATATAAACTTTTAATCAGTGGTGTAGTCCTAAAAGAAAAAGTGGCCTGGCGGTACTTTTTCTAAACTACGTTACCAGCTTTAGGGCGGGGGGGGGCGCGGGCTACAAACTAAGGTTGATAACAAGTATGGGGTGTAAGTGGAAATAAAGTTACGGACTTAGATAACATTTAGAACTTCAACCCATTAAGAAAATCCAACTATACATATATTTTTGGGTAAAAGGTCATTTTTTTATTCACTGATAGAAATGGTGACGTTGATCTAACCATAGGATCGTAGGCTAAAAAATTACGAGTTTATTTATAATATAATACGTGTAATTTAATCACAAAGAGTATGAAATGCACTTACTGAAATATGGTAAATACAACTTATTTATATGTGTGGTACAAAGCTGTAAGATATGTGTTTCTATTATATGAAATGTGTAATTCTATAAACATATACCTGAGTCAACTATCTTTAAAATGTTTACGTTTAGCAACACCCTTTGTATGAATGATTTACCCAACTCGGTTTGTTTTGTTCACAACAGGCGCATCTTGCTTGCGCCTGCGCGTCTGCCTTCATAAGCAACAAGAATCGGATGGCCAAAACAGACATCCTGTATGGCTGTATCTATACCAGCAATAAAATAGGGTTCATCTAATCATAAACATTGTTGTACCACCTATTTATTTCTATCAGTGTTGAAAAGGAAAATTATATTTTTGGTTCGGAATTATTTCGTTTGGTTAAAAATTCTATTATTTGGTTGAAAATTTAATTATTTTGTTGAAAATGCTATATTGTTAGAAAGTCATATTTTTTATCAAGAGTTCAACTACTTTGTTAAAAATTAATTTTTTTTTAGTTGAAGGTTCATCTATATGGTTGAAAATTCAAATATTTCGATGAAAATTTGTTTTGTGTTTGGTTAAAAATTTATCTTTTTCAGTTAAAAATGTAACTAATTGGTTAAAACTTTATCATTTTTAGGTTGAAGTTCCATTTTTTGGTTGAAAATTCATTTATTTTGTCGAAAATTCGTATTTTTTGGTAGAAATTTAATCTTCTTGGATGAAAATGTATCCTGTTTGTTAAAAACGTAATTGTTTGGTTGAAATATCAACTGTTACATGGTTCGTTGAGAATTCATCTTTTTCGGTTAAAAAGTTGATTATTTGACTTAAAGTTGAACTACTTTGTGAAAAAATTAATTTTTTTTATTAGGGATTCATAATTATAGTTAAAAATTGAAGTGTTTGCTTTTTAATTAACTGTTATGTTGAAAATTCATGTTTTTTCTTCAAAATTCATCTTTTTGGTAGATTATTAATCTTTCCAATTGAAAAGTCATCTTTTTAGTTTAACATTCATTAACTTTTTCAAAAATTCATTTGTTTTTTGTTGAAAATTATTTCTTATTTTTATCTGAAAATTTAACAATTCCATGTTTGGTTTAAACTTTATCCTGCATATTGGATAAGTTGGAATTTCTTTTTTTTTATAGAAAATTAATATTCTTGGTCGAAAATTCATCTTATTGATTGAAAATTTAACAATTTTGATGAAAATTCGTTTCTTTTCTTTAAAGTTTTCTTATTAGAGTTTTTATCTGAAAATTCAACTATTTGGTAGAAAACTTGTGTATTTTGTTGAAAAGTGTTCTTTTTGGTTAGAAAATTGATCTTGTTTGTTGGAAATGCAACTATTATTTTACTATTATTTATTTACTATTATTTTTGAAAAATTTAACTATTTTGTTAAAGTAATCATTTTTTGTAAAAAATTCAACTCTGTTGTTAAAAATTCATCCTTTCGGATTGAAAATGCATATTTTATGGTAGAAAAATTATCCTTCTTGGTTAAAAACTTATCTTTCTTGTTTGAAAAGTAACTTTTTTGTTAAAAATTTAACTGTGTTCTAAAAAAATCGTCTTTTTGGCATGGAATTTTTACCATTTGATTCAATCTTTAACTATTTTTTGGAAAACTCGTCTCTTTTACTAGAAAGTTCATCTCTTTGGTTGTTAATGCAACTGTTTGGTTAAATTTGGTTTTAATTCGTTTTTTTTTTTGTTTAGAAAATTTATTTCTATGGTGAGAAAATCTTTTTTAGTTGAAAATTCAACTATTTTGATGAAAATGCTTGAAATATAAGGAATTTAAAGTCTTTTGTATTGAATTCAATGTGTTATTTACATTAATTTTATTTAAAAGAATTTATAAACGTAAAACCTGTCTTTAGCCAAAGGCTACGTTACTTTTGGGGGAGACCGGGAGGTCAACAAAGCCAAAAATTGGTAACGTAGTTTATGGATGGCCCATAACTAGAAAAATTTTCCGTGTGACAAGAAAGTGGTTTGGCGCCGCCAGGTCTTCAAAAAAAGTACCCTGGCGGCGCAAGGCCGCGCCAGGCATCGACTACACCACTGCTTTCAATGCAATTTCTCTCAAATTTCCCTTGAAATTTCTTTTGTAGAATCGTTTTGCATTTCCCATAGAATAATTTGAAATTTTTTAATATAATGGACATATTGACATTATTGTAGAAAGGGTTTTAATTTTGTTGAACTAGTTTATTTTATTTTCATAGAACTTCTCTTTTGTCAAGACAATTTTTTTAAAACTGTTAAAGAATTTGTATGGACTTAACGAAGGATTTTCCAGAAACTCAAGAAAATGGTATGGAATTATTTGTAATATAGTAAATTATGAATTAAATATATATTTTCCTCATTATCTTTTGAGATATTCTCAAAAATATGCATGCAAATGTTGAAATATTTCGAAAATAATTCCACACAACTGAAAATTACAGAATAATTATATGCAAATTCCAGAGTAATTCAATGAGAATTCTAGAAAAGAACTTGGGTTCCATTGAAGTTGCGAATTTCTCAAAATTTCTAATTAAATTCCGTAGAAATACTTATGTTGGTATTACTTGTATGTTCCTGATAATCTATTAAAAATATTCCAAGAAGTTTTTATGCTTGAAATTGTATATTTTTCTACCATTCATTTATTTTTTTTTAAATTTGATTGAGGTCCCAGTAAACTGTGACGTTTTAAGGACAAAATAACCTCTCGTCCAAAAAATTAAAATAAGCGATAAAATTGCTTTTGTGAATCGTTCTCTCTAAATTAGAATCGTAAATTTAAATCCTTTTATTCTGTTTGAGAGGAATGAGCCAACAAAATGTGTCCGATATTCATATTCAGTGTTCTACATTTCAAAGAACAAATAGAGAGGTCACAACTGCACTGGAAAATCGTTAAAAAGCTAAAGTGTATACACAGAAAAGAGGGCGTATGAAGAAAATTGAAGTCCGTTTAGAAATTAGCGTTAAAAGATTACAATCTCACTTGGCAGACCTATTACTTAGAAAAATAGAACAAAAAAAGTTATGGAAAAACATAAATCTTCTTATCACTTCATAAAATTGGATTTTCGTTTTCAAATTTTGAATCTAAATTGCCTTTAACTTAATTTTTGTCTTTTTTTTATAATGAAATGTGTTTTCGTTCCAAAAAGGACGCAAACTGATGTAGAATATTTTCAGTATCAGTAATTCCAGAATTATTTAATGTATCTAACTATACATTATGCTCCTAGATCTCTTACAGCTTACAATATCCTGCATGCCCTATTCACCTTTATAGTGTATCCTTTCAGAGAATTTTTTTAAATAGACTTTTGCAACTAGGTCTCGATGGAACATGCCAGGATTCAATAAGATTTCATCTGACGTGACTTTTCCGCGAATTCAATAGGACGTTCACACAGTAAAGGCGAGTGCAATGTGATGCAGGCGAGGTCGATAGTTCGAGAGCGTTGGGAGGGGGGAGGCATAGGAAAAAAGAGGGTGAGAGAGCGAGAGAGACAGTTCGGGGATAGGAAGAGGAAATGAGAAATCACATATGAGAGAGAATGAGATAGTGAGGGAGAGCGAGAGCATATGGGACAGAGGGTAACATAGAGATAGAAGCGAGGGTTGAAGTTTGAGTTGGTGGAGGTTTCGTGCAATCGATGTTTATTGTCCCGATAGATGTCCCGATAGTGAATAGTATAGATAGGAGCGGTAATACCACGAGCAACTGCAGCAGCAGCACCAACAAAGGCAACAGTTGTCTTTCTTCGAGCGTCCCATGAAGCCCGGACCTTGGCGCTGCGGTTGCTGAGGCTGTTGTTGGCCGGCCTGCTGTTGTTGCTGCAACTGGGGCTGCTGCTGCGCCGACTGCTGCGGATTGGTGTGCTGCGTTGTTGAGCCGGAGGCCTGACTTTGACTCTGGGCCCGCAGACGACAACCTCCGGCGACACCCTCGTTGCTGCCAGTGCCGTGACTAACGCCGATCCCCATTGCTGTAGCACCAATTCCGCTCGACATCTGCAGCAGATCGTTCAGAATTAAAATTATTTTATATAACAGTCAAACTACTTACAGAATTAATTGTGCTAGAATCCGCTTAATTTCATTTATATTGTTCTGGCTAGTTCTTAGAAGTGGTTGAGAGCCACTGATGGTTTGTTACAGAATAAACGAATTCTTTTGATAGCTGGTTTTAAGTTTTGTTCATTTTAGTTGATAAAGTCGACCGACGTGTTTAAGAACCACTGATTGAGAATGGGCTGTCTATCTAGGCACGCCTCTCATCTTACAATGCCTTCTACAAATATTGTTGACTTCCTAATAGCCTGTAGTGACCATGTATCGTAGGAAAAAATTAGACTCTCATAGTAACATCTTGTAATTTAGTCCCTAGATACACCCACAACCTGAGAAGTCTCTCTGAGAGCTCAACTTCAAAGAAAATAATACACGCTCTATTTGACAACGTCCACAAGTTACGCCTTTTTTACTGCCAAGATCTAGTAACTGAGTTAGGGCAATGAAGTTAGTCCCGTCAATAAGCCTTCTCTATAACCACGCCTAAAAGACACGCCCAACTCGCTATATTCAAAAAATAAATAATGATTCCGCTAAAAAAGCGTACCCACAACAATCGATTGAACTCGACACACCCACTAGGAATGCCCATGGACCCTGTCGACAAGCCATGCCTCCTAGAAAGTCCTTTTATAAAATAAGAAAATAAGTCAGGGCATTAAAGCAACTTTGGTATCTAAACCTTTTATATAACCACGCCTAAAAGACACGCCCAACTCTCAACACTCAAAAAATAAATAATGATTCCGCTAAGAAAGCGTACCCACAACAATCGATTAAACTCGACACACCCACCAGGAACGCCCATGGACCCTGCCGACTAACCATGCCTTCTAGAAAGTCCTTTTTTAAAATAAGAAAATAAGTCAGGGCAATAAAGTAACCTCCGTAGCTAAGCCTTCTCTATAACCACGCCTCAAAGACACGTTCAACTCGCTACACTCAGGAAATGAATAATGATTCTGCTGAAAAAAGCGTACTCAGAACCATCGATTACTCTCGACACGCCCACCAGAAACGCCAATGGACCCTGTAGGGTAACCATGGCCTTCAGGAAGTCCTTTTTTGAAGTAAGAAAATAAGTCAGGACGATAAAGTAACTTCCGTAACTAAGCCTTCTCCATAACCAAGCCTAAAAGACACGCCCAACTCGCTACACTCAGGAAATAAATAATGATTCCGCTTAAAAAGCGTATCCACAACAATTGATTAAACTCGACACGCCTACCAGGAACGCCCATGGACCCTGTCGACTAACCATGCCCCTTAGAAGAACCCTTTTTTAAGTAAAAAAGTACTGAAATTGGTATTCAGAAGTCCGTGATCGTAGGTGAAAGAAATATTTCCTAGAATCAAACTTGGGCTGGCAAAGGGGAAGGGGGTGCTGAAAACAGGAAGGGGGCGTGGCAGGGTAATAACAGAGGAATAAATTCTTTTAAATAAAATTAATATAAATACCGTATTGGATGCAATGTGAAACACATTAAATTCCTAAGATTCAATGTCAATATATATATTGAATTTTCAACAAACAAGATTAATTTTGTAACCAAAAATGGAATAGTGCAATTCTCAGATAAAAAAATTAATTTTCAACCGAAACAAACAAATTTTCAACAAAAAGTTACATTTGAAACCAAAGTGGTGAATCTTAAAAGAATGTGAATTTTTAACAAACTAGTTCAAATATCAACCAAGTAGTTGAATTTTCTTCTAGAAAAGATTAATTTTTAACCAAATAGTTAAATTTTCAACCAAAAAGTTGAATTTTCCAGCAAAAAGATGAATGTCCTGCCAAAAAACACTAATTTTCATCAAAATACATCAATGTTCGAAGAAATTCTTGAATTTAAAAGCCAAAAGGACGAATTATCTACAAAACGGTTGAAATTTCAACCCAAAAATATGAATTATTAACAAAAAACTTAATTTTCTTCAAAGAAGTTTTGTTCATCAAATGTTCATCAAATAGCTTAATTTTTAACCAAACAGTTAAATTCGAACCAAAAATATGAATTTTTAACAAAAAACTTCACCAGAAAGCACGAATTTCCAACATAATCCATTAACTTTCAACAAAATTGTTGAATTTTAAATTTCAAAAGAACGGATCATCTACAAAACAGCTGAATTTTCAACCCAAAAATATGATTTTTTAACAAAAAAGTACATTTTCTACTCACTAGTTTAATTTTCTATCATATTGTTGAATCCTTAACCATACCAGATTAATTTAGAAAAAACAGTTGCATTTTTAACCAAAAAGTATGAATTTGCAACCAAAAAGAATTATTTTTGACCAAAAAAGACTAATGCTTAACAAAGTACATGAATTTTCAAATAAAAAAGATCAATTTTCAACAAAAGATAGAAATTTTCAACCAAATGGAATAGTTACATCGTTAGTTAAAAAATTGAATTCTCAACCAAAAAGAAAAGAATTTTCAACTAAATAGTTAGATTTTCAACCGAAGAGCTGAATTTTCAACTATGATGAAATCTTTAAAGAAAAATTATTTTTTCACAAAAGAATTCAATGTAAAAGATGGTTTTCTAACCCAGAAGATTAATTTTCTAGAAATGAAATAGTTGAATTTCCAAACAAGAAGATGAATCTTTAACCAAATAAATTAATTTTTGACCAAGTATTTCAACTTTCAACCGAGTTGCTGAATTTCTGACTAAAAATGATGACTTTTCAAGAAAATAATTGCATTTTCAACAAAATAATAACACTTTCAAACTAGAATTTTTAACAAAACGAAATGAATTTCGAATCAAAAATATAACAGTAGACTTTTCAACCTGAAGTAGTTGATTTTTCTTCTTGAGTTCTTTTAATTCAGTTCGCATTTAAGCGAAGAAATGAGAAAAAGGATAGGAAGGGTATGTTTCTTAAAAACAGGGACAAAAAGAAGAACTCTTCAAAATTTATCATCACGAAACGTACCAAATGTGATCTAATTCGTCACGTTACTTCCACTAACCCTTCCTCCCTCCCTCCCCTGTTACCTCTTAACGATTTTAATTTGACAAATTTTAACTTTTTACATCAAGTTTTGGCGATGGCGTCTGTCTGTATGTATGTCTGTCCCTCCGTCTGTCTGTCCGTAAACACGATTACTCTCGAAAAAATAAACGGATCAAACCGAGCTTTGGCATACTTTTTTGGCTCCTAAAAGAGAGAAAGAGTTCGTTAACCAGCATTCTTTAACCAACGGTTATTGTTTTATCCAGGTACGTGAAAAAAGTACAAGAGAAGAATTGAAACTTTTTAAAATATCTGCAGTTTTTGTTCCAACCATTTTTTGATAGGACTCTTCTTTTTGGTTTTATGCATTGAAAATGAATAAGTGGACAATTGAGCCGTCGGGTGCAATAACCAGCCCGACGCTCGAAAACGCGTAAAAGTATTGTCCGATCTTCTCAAAGAAAGAAAATTTTTAAAATCGAAAAATCAATTTTTTGAAAATGTAGAATGCTAGAGAATAAGGAAATTAAACTTTTTCCTCGTAGAATTTTTGTTGACCAAAGTTTATTTTCAATAATAAAACCGAAATATTGAAAAAAAGTTTCTTCCTGATTTAATTAAGTTTTAAAACTTAAATCTTTCTAACTCGGCCAAATATTATTGAAATGAGTTCATATTTGCAGGACGTATTCAAAAAACTCTAGCGATGCCTGGGAAATCATGAAAAAGTTAACACTCGCTTATTTTTCAATAATATTGAATTGCAAAATGAAGTCAATCGATACTTGTGTTTTCTTGGTTTCGCCGGTAAAAAGTATTTAGGAAACTTCGACTTTCAAACAACTTCCAGTGAGTGATTTGTTCAGAAATGTTAAATGAAGGTTTTTGAAAAATCGCATATCTATTCGTTAAGAATTCACTGAGATATTCAGATTTGGAAAAAGTACTCGACGTCTGCCTGCGCAGACTGAACTTCGAGAACGCTGCCTGACAGAGCAGTCCTCGCGACGCATTAGCTAACAGCGCGGGCAGACGTCGAGTACTTTTTTCAAAAAAATACTTTTTTAAATTCCTATTACTCTATCAATTAAAGGATACCCTAAAGCATATTTCCTGAATATTTCTCCAAAAAATTGTGAAAACTGACGAACAGAGCACTAGTTGAAGTGAAAAACAGATTAAAATAGATTTTTTCAAAAAAGTCACTTTTTTGGGTTTAATTATCAATCTAAAATAGCTACAGCTTTTTGTCTAGAGGAAAAAAGATGCGCTATACAATTCTACATCCAGATATATCCTTTCAAAATGAAAATCCAAAATTTTTGTTGAAAGCCTCCAGAGGATTCCGTTTTCGCACGTGAAAATTTGATGTGCCCTTATTTCTTCCGACCCCTTAGTTGACGTTTTGAAAGACGAAATACTCTCCTCATCAGGAAACATTAATTTATATTAGGGTCGGTGCATAAATTACGTCGACAATTTTTTAAGGGAGGGGAGGGGGGTAGGTCAAGGATTTTTCTATGCCATTTTACCTGGAGGGGTGGGGTAAGCGGAAGATTGATTATTTTAGTAAAAAAGTTGTTTCTTCTTGGTTTTTTTGAAAATTAAATATTCCATTTTATGTAGAAAATTTATCTTTTTTAGTTAAAAATTTAACTGTTTGGTTGAAAATTCCTTTTTCTTTTGTAGAAAGTTAATCCTCTTGGTTCAAAATTCACCTATGTGGTTTAACTGGTTTGTTGAAAATGCATCTGTTTGTTATTCAAATTCCTTTTTTTTTTTAGAAAAGTAATCTTCTCGGTTGAAAATTTGACTGGTTGATAGTTTATGTATTTTGTTCAAAATTCTTTTTTTTCAGCAAATTAAATTTTTTGTTTAAAAATTCAACTGTTTAGTTGAAATTTAAACTGTTTCTTTTGAATAGAAATATTTTTTAGTTGAAATATTATTTATTACATTTTTCGTTAAAAATCATCTTTTTAGGTTGGAAATGCGTTTTTTATTCGTTAAAAATGAATTTTTTAAACTGAAAATTAAACAATTTGATTGAAAATGAACTTTTTTGTTGGAAATTCATATTTTCGGGTTGAAAATATTCTACTGTTTTGTAGAAAACTTGTCTTTTTGGCTGGAAAATTCAGCAATTTAGTAGAAAATTTAACTGTTTTGTAGAAAAATCAACTATCTTGTAAATATAAAATTCATTTTTTTTTTTGAAAATTAATTTTTTGTAATAAAAATTTAACCATTGAATTTTTAGTTAAAAATTGATATTTTTCAGTTTAAAAATTGAACTATTAGGTTGAAAATTCATGTAATTTGTTGAAAATTTGTGCTTTTTAGTAGAAAATTAATCTTTTTGGTTAAAAATTCAACTACTTGGTTCAAGGTTGAGGTATTTTCTTGAGACGTCGCTATTTTGTAGAAAGCTAGACTTTTTGGTTTGAAAATTCAACATGTTGGATGTTTTTCTTTATTGACTGAAAAATCTTTCTTGGTTGAAAATTCAACTCTTGTAGAAAATTTGTTTGTTTTATTGGTTCAAAATTAATTATTAGAAATAAAAATGTAACTATTGCATTTTTGATTGAAAATTGATCTTTTTTAGTTTAAAAATTCAGCTATTAGGATGAAAATTGATGTAATTTGTTGAAATTTCGTATTTTTTAGTAGAAAATCAATCTTCTTGGTTAAAAGTTTATGTATTTTGTTGAGAATTCGCCTTTCTGGTACAAAATTAATCTTCTTGGTTGAAAATTCACCTTTCTGTCTAAAAATTGAACTATTTATTTGAAACTTCAACTGTTTTTAGAAAGCTCCTCTTTTTGGCTTGAAAATTCTGCATTTTTGATGAAATATGTTTTGTTTATTGTCTCAGAAATCTTTCTTAGTTAAAAATTCAACTCTTGTTAGAAATTCGTTTTCTTATTTGAAAATTAATCTCTTTCAGTAGAAATATCATTATTTTTGGTTAAAAATGCAACTGTTTGGTTGAAAATGAATCTGTTTTTGTTGAGGATTCAACAACTTTATTGAAAGTTCGTCTTTTTTGGCTCAATTCAACTGTTTTTGATTTAAAACGAAAAGCTTACCTTGGTTAAAATATTAACTATTACATTGTTAATAATAGATTTAATGCTTTCACGATGATTCATTGTAATAAATTTTAAATTTAAACGAGGTTTTTCGGGTTTCAATCGTGTGCAAAACTACGAATCTTGCCGACGCTTCGTGAACATTGCAGTTCACTTATTCAGAGCTGACCTGAAACTTCTTATATATGTTCTCTACGATGCCTGTGATTGGCCAGAGCGCCCCATGGTGGGAACTGGTCGAACTTGATTCGCCAATCAAGTTCAACCATAAAGATAAAAGGGCACCTCTCAGTGATCCGAGAGTACATAAAATCCCTTGTTCTAGTGGCGAAGTCTATATTGGAGAAACCGGGAGAGCGGTGAGCCAACGCACAGTGGGGCAAAAAAAATTTCTGTGGACAAATTGATATTCAGAAGCCACTTTTTAACCGATTTA
>CAKNYM010042761.1:58035-84449 GCA_932195095.1 Andricus curvator
CCCCCCCCCCCCCCCCTAAAGGCGTTACGTATTTTTCGAACGGCCGAAAGTGGATTTTTCGAAACGCTGAAATTACAATAAAATGATTCGAAAAATAGTAATTTGTCTCATATTCTTCAATGTTTGTATCTGTTCGTCATATATTGTATGTCGAGTTGCAACGTGTAGAATTCATATCCATCACTAATACATTTCTTGGTCTCTTAGTTTTATCTCTTTTGGGTTAGCCTTATTAAAAAAAAATGTTTCAGGCAGTTTCGACATTTTTTCAAATTTCATTGTCTAAAATGGTCAACTTTTCAGCAATCACCCATATAGAGCTTATATTCTTTTTTAAAACTAATTTCCAATGGAATCAGTACTATAATTAATTGAACATTTGGACTCTAAAGGATTTTCTAAAATTTTCTGAATACCTAACGAAAGTTACCCCATGTTGAATATAACAAATGCATTTTTCGAAATTACCGATATCTGGGAGTTGGGGTAAAATAGTTTCGGTTTAAAATGTAGGCTTTGGTAAATTTTTTCTTTTTCCAAAAAAAAAAGACTCGAACAGGACAACAAAATTAATATCTTCAATAAGTGTTACATCTGTTGAAATAAATAATACTTCCTACAAGAAATAACTGAATTTCACTTCGTGAAATATACAAATATTTTGATAACGAAATTTGTATTACTCTGCTAAAATAAATTCTCAATGAGCGAATAAATTGTCGTGATTGGAAGCTATTAGCGGCTCAGGAGATTGGGGATTTATAAATCTGTATTAAACAACTTTACATGCTGTGTGTGTATAATGTATATCTATATTTATATGAAATCTCAATAACTCGCGTGTGGATTATACCCTGGGTACTGAAATACCGGAAATAAAAGCTGTTTGGTATGAAAACGTTTCTGCCAAATGGGCACATCATAATTCGATCTCCACTTTTGGGTTTGCTTTTTCAGTGGATAATTCCTGCTTTTCCTTTGAACTCGTCGATTACTATTGATACCCTGTGAATTCAGTCGAAATAACGTATCTAAATTCGCTCGAAGCAATCGGCTCGTGATTGTTTTGCCTTCACTTTTTTCTGCTGCGCTGGCGCAGCAAGTCCACCTGCTTTTTTTTATATATCTAAAACAAAAGCCGGATTCTCATTGTCCGATGATTCAACACAGCTTAATTGGTTCCTCGCGATATCAAGAATTTGATTCTTGAAGACCTGCCAAGATTCTCATTAAAAGTCTTACATGAGCAGTAGCGTATACATAATAGTATAAACTTTCAAAGAATTTCACGAATTTTAAAGAATTGTGATAAAAAGATAGCAGTTTTATTGGAATTTTGATGAAATTCTTGAAAAACACAAACAGCATTAATGTACCACTTTTTTTTAAAACTATTACGATAATTTTGTATTATGACCCACTATTATTTTACCCAAAATTAGAAAAAAATACCCTTGATTTTGTCGAGTTTTGAATAAAAAAAGTTCGTTGGCATAATGTGTTCAGTTCACCAAACTATCGATTAGCTCTCACCTCCATATCTATTTATAGTTGCCGTATTTATGTGGTGTAATGAAAATTCGATGAACGCAGGCAAAAATTTTCCCTCGCTTCAAAGATAAACAAAATTTATTAATATCCTTATCGGAAAATTATACCTAAACAAAATTTATTAATATCCTTGTCGGAAAATTATACTTTCAATAGATATTACATGATTACGATAATAAATTAGTAAATTCTACATTCTAAACTCTTTACTTTTCTTTGCTAAAAATTAAAATTAGATGTGGATTGTGATGAATTAAAGAAAAAATTGAAAAAGTGACTGTAATAATTTTGACCGTGGAATAATTGCAAAGTGAGTGAAAAGAAGCAGAAGTGGATAGCATGAGTGGTCGTTGACCGCGGAGTTTGAGAAAATGCTGTATATTTAAAAAAATTTAAAGTGCTGCAGTTACGTGTCGTACTTTTGACCTCTTACGTCATGTACACTCACAGCTACTCGTTTCAAAGTAGAGCACATTTCAAATTTAAGTAATGAAACAGGAAATAATTCAAATGAAAAGAAATGCTGTTCGTGACAGTTACAAATTATGGCGGTTAAACAGAAGAAGAAATATCAAAATGATGAAGGTGAACGAAATTAACAGAACTGCTTTCGGTAATTTGATAAATTAAAACATGCATTAGAATACACTAAGATTTATTCATTTATATATTTTTTTCTTAGTCGAAGCTCACACCGGACGAACCTTGAAGTAAACAATCGTGGACAGTTAGCAAGACGCGCATGTTGACTTCTGCGCCAGAGGGAAGTTTTCAGGTCGGTTTGGAAGAATCCCTCTGGGAGAAGGAATTACTAGGTCGCAGAAAGTTTTCCGGAACAAAAGGGTTGGTTAGATTAAAAAAGAAAAAAAAACGCAAGAGAAAAAAATAACATATGAAAACTTGAACCTAGTATAGAAGGATTTATATAAAAAATCACTAGGAAAATAAATTTTTCGCAAGTAATATAGATTAGATTTTTACTGCATGTACACCCTTTCCGGGTGTACATATTCAGACATTAAACCCTTTAGATCACAGCCCTTCTCAAACCCCCAATTACCCCAACTCTTATAATAAGCCTCCAAGCAATGCCTGACGTGCTCAATCATGTGAGTTTTGTGAATCTTTAAGATCCCCTACCATCTGCAGCCGGATTTTTATTAGTAACGCTAGCATTCGCCTAAAAATTTAATCATAGAAGTGGAAAACTGCCGAAAACCAAAACTCCTGAGCGCAGGCGGTTACCGACAGACGAGTTTGTGTGTAGACATTCGATAAAGGATATGCATACCCATCATCGGCAAGTCAAGAATCATCACCACCTAGACTCTGCCGTCGATTGTCGAAAGTGATATTGTATTCTAATTTAAATTTGCAAGCAGAAGCTTAAGATGAATCTGAGGATGTGATAGGAGAGTTAACTAGTTGATTAAATGATCAACAGGTGGATCAACTTGACCAGAGTATTTTCATCAAGTTTGAAAAAAAAAAGAAAAAATACCGTGCCATTCACTAGTGGAATTCCTCTCACTATATTCATGATTGTTCACTATTTCTAATAATTTCAGTACCTCAATGATGATTTTAGCAGTGAAGTTAGTTGGCTTCAATGTTCAGCAGACTCTAAACTATTTTTAATTTCTTAGATGGTTTCATTGTATATTCAGTCATTGAAAGTGTAATCAGTGAATTTATTTATTAACCTGGGTTCTTAAAGTGCAGATTCTATACTTAGACAGCGGAGCATTTTTAAGTGGATGAGGATTATGAATAGATTGAATTGAAAGTTTCCTTTAAAAAGTGACTTTGATGAATGACCTAATTTTGATTGAATCTAGCATTTTCAAAGTACTAGAGGTGGATCAATCAGAACTTCATGAATAACTTAATCGGCGATAGTTTAATTGTAATTTTTAAATGTACAGCGTACTATTATGGAAACTTAGTGCAATCACTGTATACTTCATATTTCTAATAAATATGTAGAGTGAAGTCTTTAGGGTTGTTGTTCTCTACACCAAAAAATCCTTTACCTATCGATTTTAGGATAATTTGAGGGATATTGTTCAAATCACTTCATGAAGTTACGGCACTATCCAGTTTTACACACCAAGGAACTTAAAATGAATAAAGTTATGTGGTCGAAAACACCCGATACTCAGGTTCCTTTGTGAATCAATATCTCAGGGAAACAAAGCAACCAGGAAGTTACATTCTCGGGAAGTTGGTCTACTTTTGTTGGACTATCTGATTAGTGAATCACACCAGTTGCTAAAACAATTGTTAAAAGAACATTTGTTAGTGAAAAGAAGCACAATTGTGGAAAGAGAAGTTATGAAATCCATTATTCTTTTTAGACAAATCTGGATCCTTTCATTTAAGTGATGTTTTTTTTTGAGTTGCAGTTATGTGTCTAAGAGCATTGTCTTTAAAAATAGCTCAGCAGATCAGTAAGAAATGTTATAATAAATTCACAGGAACAGGGTGAAATACAATACAGAAAAAGAATTCGGACACCGCAAGACAATTAGTAACAGACATAAAAAAATCAGCAAGTTTTAAAACAAAATGATTGAAAACATAGATATAGTATCTCTTGAATGATTGGACAGTAAAAGATCATCTATGTGTTTTTTTTCAAATTGGAGATATTTTGCTACAACTGTAGGAGTCTGGTCTCTCAAAATTTACGCATACAGACTTAATGAAAGCTCTAGTGGTCCAATTTGCAATAGTTATAATACCTTAGGGTACAGAATATGTGCATTATATCATAGATGCTTCTGAACATAGATGCTTCTGGACAAACATGCTGCAGAACATACTTAACACGTGCTCATCCGAGCTGCAGAGTATATCATTAATGTTCTATCAACAGATAATTTCACCAACAAGGGACCCAGGTCCCTCATCCTTCAGAATCCTATTCATCCCTTTTAACAAATTATTGATAGACGTTGTTGATGGAAAGGACTGACACACTGGGTAAAGGGAAATCTTAGTCCAAAGTGCAGGACATCTAATACTAATATGCCTAATGTATCCTCAGGGCTTAGATCAAAATGCTTTACCGTGTTACTCTCAGTGCTTCTTCAAATAGTTTTACTAACAGGTGCATAATTTGAATATGTTTCTTCTTCCGTAAGCTAGTTATTTATTCTTTGCAAACCACGAAGATAATTTCAAATCAAGTATTTAATACAAGTATACAAGTATTTAATGAAATAAATTGGTTGTTAAATCGACATTTCAGTAAAATGGAGATGTCTTCCTCTAATTAGGTTAGTAGGACATCAAGCTTGATATATTACTAACGCTTCATTAGCAGATACTTTCACTGAGAGGTCCATATGTTCCAGAATCTTTGCGGCAATCTATTCATTCCTACTTTGGAAACTACTAAAACACTTTTAAGTCAATTAAATCTGTTTCTTGATGGAAGGAAATAGTTGGCCGAAGACTTTTCGACTGCATAAAATAGACATATGTCTGACTGTAAATAGGACTTCAAGATTGATAAAAAAGTTGTTGATGGAAAAGGGGTGTAATTGCTCGAATTGCAAATTATTCAAGTTCACTTACACTGTTAAAAATGTTTTGAAATTTCAATTACTTCTATTCACAATAGTGCTTGATATTTCAAAACTTCTGTGTTTGAAATAAAATTAATAATATGTGATTTAAAGTTTCAAACCCTTTATGTCTAAAATAAATTTTAGATAGAAGCACATGAAATTCACGAAAGACTGCTTGAAATTTAAAGCCAATATGATTGAAGTTTCATACAGATATACCTTAAGATTAATTCATATAAATTCGTTTGAAATTCCCAACACCATTATATATAATTTAATAGAATTCTATCTTAATTTATGTTAATACACTAGTGCATGAAATTTAAAACAGAATGTTCTGAAATTTGATACTTATTTACTTTAAAAATGGGTCATAGTTTAGAAAAATAACGCTAGATGGCTACGAAACGTCTTCTCGAAAGAGACTTTGTAGTATTAGTGTATAAGAAATCGATACTTGCTCACTATTTTCCCGCTTGCGGGCTTTTTTTCCCAATAAACAGTCAGTTGGATTTAATGTAAAAATGTATGGAATTTCAAACACATTTGCTTGAAAATTTAGGCACTTTACTATTTGAATTTTCAATCAAACGTGTTTTAGAAATAAGATTATTGTATATGATAATTGCTGCACATATTAATGCATTAAATTTTAAACAAAAATTTTTATCCGTGTAGGACACATTATTATAAGATAACTTCACCAACAGGTGTCCTTGTTACCGGATAATCGCAGCAACCACATTTATCCATAACAAATTGTGAAAGAGTTTCTTGATAGAGTTCAGCTGAAGATAAAACACTAACTGAAATGAAATCTCTTTTAATAATAATCTGTATTTTCATCGGGCAGATATCTGGCACACCAACTCCACAGGTTGGGACGAATCTATGCAGTGGAAAATATTGGAAAAAATCAAACCATTCCTGGATGAATGGAAATATGTTTATATCGACTTAGTATGTTCGTGTTCACGAAAACATAAATAGTTCCTCCAAACAATCTGCTGGTGTGAATTTGAGGATGGAAACAGAGGAAATACCTCACCTATTCAAATGTATACTTTTAGATAATCCATCTATCCGATAACAATTTTTTCTGTACTATCTCAGACAAACTCTATTTGAAAACAAGATTTTCTTGAACACTTTGAGGCCTTTTCCCCATCCCTGTTGGGATGAATTTAAGCACGACAAGAAGAGATCAGATTTTACCTAAGCATTCTTCCTTGAAAAGCTATTGAAAATTTTTTGAAGCAATACCTCAACAGATAGAATTGCATGTTGACTAAAAATTTTGGTTAATAGTTACCCGTGTTCCATCTGATAAAAAATTATCTTTTTCTCCCTAGCTGAAATTCCAACTTGACAAGCGCTTTCCATATTCTTGGTCGGTAAATTTAAGGATGACAAGACAGAACAAGACCACACCCATTCATATTTTTTGCAAGGCCTATGGATGCATTGCTTGCCCAATGCAATTAGAAAATGTATCCAGCTATAATTATAAATTACTCCTAGATGAACTAGGCCTTTACCTAGCCCACCTTGCCACCTAAAAGTTGTTAAACTCAATGTTTTTTACAGAAAGCATCTTTCTGATGATTTTTAAATAGTTCCAAAACAAAATTTTGCGAAATACGTTTTTAGTGTAAAAACTACCTATCCTACAGGGGTTTTTTGTTAAATAAATATGTATTTTTTGTAAAATTAGAATTGATTTTCACTTACTTCAAAAAGTGATCGATACTTGTTAACATTTAAAACCTTCAAAAACTATCCAAAAGTAATAAACAATAAAGAAAAGTCAAGTGCAAAATTGCTTTAATAACTTTAATAACGCTTCAATAAACTTATCCAATTCGTTTATAATAAATTTGTACTCAGTTTTAATGTGAAATAACACTCCCTGAACAATAATATTTAAAATATCTGAAACGAAGACTTGTATTTTACTTATTTCAAAAAAGGTTAGATACTTTATTTTATGTAAAAAATACTTCAAAATCATCAGAAAAAAGTATCCTCTAAAGGAAAGTCGAGTGCCAGAACATTCAGGTCGAAAATGATTGAGGTTCACTGAGTCATCATTTGAGGCTTTCCTTATTTATCCTTTTTCAACAAGTTCTTGCAACATTGATGGACACAAAATTCCTGTATCATTTCCCTAGCCCTGTTAGGATTAATCTAGAAATGACAATGTTGACATTGACAACCAGGAACAAGGCTTTACCTATAGATTTTTTTAAACTAAGAAAAATATATTATATCGTTTATAATCTTGGATTTCAAAATTTGGGACAGTAATCTGTAGATATTAAGTCGTACAATCTGCACATTTGTTAAAAAAATTCTAGAATATAAAACGTAATATCTAGATATAACGGCCTAATATCTGTAAATTTCTGTCTATAATCCAGTTTTCTTAGTGTAACAATTTTCTACATCAGAAGACAACAAGCTATCTGATAATACTTTCTTATTAAGTTTTTAACCCAGTTTTCGGACTATTACGTAAATAACCATTTGTTGACGCATGCTGATGAAGCTGAAGGTACGAGCTGACCTCTTAATTCTTTCTTTACAAGTTATTAAAATAATTGTTGAAACAATAACTTGACAAAGATATATAGTGACCAATCTCCAACTGAAAACAAAATTCCCGTATCTCGGAGGCTCAAGCCCCAATTTCACAGACCTTTTACCTAGCCCTGTCAGGATGAATCCAAGCATGACAACAGGGAATTACCGTTGTATCCTCTAATTTCAAGTTCTTGAAACAATTTTTGAAATAATGTGTCAGTGAATAGAATTGAGCTAGAGCCCCAACCCCACAGTCAGTTTCCCTATCCTTGATTATGTGAATTTAAGGACAACAACAGAGAGCAAGACCTTACCTCTATCATGTTCCATGCGCTCGGAGCGAGTCCAGCTCGCTGCCCGCGTTCGTGTAAATCCTGCGGCCCCCGGTCTTGGCTCTTGCAGGTGCAGGTGCAGGTGCGGGTGAGCGGCACCGATCCTCTTGTTGGATCCTTAGCCTGGTCCTCCTGGGCCACCTAATCGGGCCTCGCCCGAACCCCGCATGCTCCCTGCACCCCTTCAGCCTACCCCACGTTGCACACTACGCCACCTCGCGTTTTTCACTGCACAACCTCGCGAACGACTTCGAAGAAGACGACTCCAACCTTAGACCAGCTCCAGTCTTGCGCATACTTCTTCCATGCCCTGTCCTAGGATCCTGCCGCTTCTTCCCACGGCCTGAGCTACTTCCGCCTCTGGGACGCGCTCAGAGGGCCCCTCCGGAGGGCCCCCGGGCGTCCGTCTCTGTCTGGTCCATTCGCAATACTCCGACCCGGTTTCGCACTTTTCTTGCCTGGCGTTTGTCGGCCTCCACGAGGGCTTTGGTGGTCGTGTAAAAATAGGTCCCGCTGCCTCGGGGTGCTCGCGTAGTGGCAGCGATGGTGAGAGGCTCGTGAAAGGAGTGAGAGGGTGACGGAACTAGAGAGAGAAAGATAGGATGAGTGAGAAAGAGTGAGCGAGGAGAGGAAGAGAGGCGAGAGAGAAAAGCGAGCGCCGAGTCGAACCGCTCGTTATTGATTGGCGACCACGGAACGGAGGGAGACCACCGTCGCGACGCTGCCGTCGTGCGAGAAGGGTGTTCTCGTCGAGAAAACCCCGGGGTCACGACTGCGACGACATGCACCCCACTTTCTTCGTCTTCCTTTTCTTCTGCCTCCTCTTCTTCTTCTCCTCTTCCTCCGTCCGTCCGTAACTTCTATTGTTGTAAATGTCACTACGGCATACCGCTCAGGAGGGTCAGGTCTCCTCACCAGAATCTTCTGCCTTGGCTTGTTTACTACTCTCCAGGTCTTACCTCTTGTAGTCTTTCCGTTCTGTTCTTACTACTCCTTTCACATCCTTTTTTTTAACGACCCTGTGGTCCATTCATCGCCGAAGCACTCGATGCACTCCGCACTGCAGTTCCGAACTGACACTGGGTGGAGAGGGTTCGTCCCTCGAGTATTTGGAGGAGCACTTATCGCGCAGGAACACAAAGAACTCTTTTTGCGCAACTCGATGAGTGGTCCACCCGAGATTTAGCACCTGCTGTTTCCTAAGACTCTTCTGAGACAATGAGCACCTGACACTAGGAATGGAATTTTAATTTTAAAATCGCGAACCGCGAGACGATGTTTCGAATTAAAAAGTTTTTTTTTCACGGGATTCGAGGATTTAGGGAGTAATGTAACTTGGGTTGCTGGGATTTAAAGGTTGAGGTGGAGTTCTTGGCGCGTATGTGACGCGGTTTTTGACGTCTCCAACCGACGGTGCCGTGGTGGGCCACCCAGAGTTTAGTCAATATGGCGGTCTCTGATAATGCCTGGCCACCACTGCTGCCTCTGGCGAGATCGTCTCGGCGACGCCGACGTCGACGCAAGGCGTCGCGACGTTCGGCGCCAATTTACGAAGGTCGCATGTCCACGCACGCTCACGCCTGCGATCTAGGTTCTGTGGAGATATACTAAGGCATATATAAAGTTGCTGATTTGAAATGTCGCGGGGTTTAATTTTTATTTTGAGAGGGAGCGGCAATTTTTTTAATTTAGACATTCTTTTTGCTTCCCCGACTTGAAGAGAACTCTTTAATAAGTATTCTGCTTTTAATAGAATTCTTGTACAATTACACATATTTTAAGTTTTATTAAAAAATGTTGATATCTCTGACTGCAGGGTGAATTGAAAAATCTTATTTTGGAAGTTTTCTTAAACCTTTAACCAGAAATTACTTTCTTATTATGAGACTGTTTTATTTTTATGTTTCTCAATTAAATTTTTTAATTATTTTAATTGAACATGCCTCAATCGAAAAATGTCTACAATAGTCTAATCAATTGTCCGGATGTGTTTAGTATGTTTGGGTGTGTGCATGTGTGATTGTATGAGGATGTTACACGTTTTTGTGAACACAATAACTAATTACCCTTTCTTTTTAAAAACTCTGTTCATTTTCCAACATTTTGTTATAGATTTGACAGAAAATCGTATATGATTTGAAAACGTTGTATATTATAATATACAGAAGTTTACTTATTGTAGTGAGAAAATTTCAATAAGTTCAATATGAATGACACAATTTTTTTTGCTTACAATTGTTTAAAATTAGCAGATTTCCTGGTGGTCAAAATTTTTACGAGAAAGTACAACATTTTTACAAGTTTACAACTGTAATTTTTTGTTAAAACCTGTACTTTTTTGTAAAAAAGTGCACAAAATTTAACAAAAAATACAGTTAAATACAAATAGTTTTGTTTTTGTATTTTCTTGTAGAAAAGAAAAAAAATAACAATAAAGTATCAGTTTCTACAGTTCAAAAATTTGCATAGTTCTTTATTAATATTTTTTTTTTACTTTGTTGTGAAAATCTACAAGGTATTACAAAAAACTACAGGATTTTACATTTTTTAAATTTGGGTGTTTAACGTCATAAAAACACTTTTAATTTCACGTAAATTATTGTAGAAAATTACAAATCTTTACAAAAAAATACAAGATTTCACAAAAGTTAAGATATTGGGAAATTGTACTTAAAATTATGTACTGTATATACTGGTAGCTTATTGTAGAAATGTACAAATTTGGACGAAAATTAACAAATGTTCACAAACAATAGTTTTAGAATCCGCATCTTAACGTTCCGACTTGTACTTTACTGTCAATTTTTGTAGGATATGTAATATTAATGTAAGTTGCTACGAAAAACTACAATTAAAAAAATATATAACACTTTTAGCAAGAACTTCTGCTATTATAATAAATCACATTAAACTGTACTTTGATTATTGAAAATTGAACTATAATTGTTTCTACAGGACGATTCTGAATATGTTTAAAATTAAGCAAGCTACAGATTTTAACATTAAAAATAAAAAAAAATCAATTTGAAAGCCTCAGTATTTGAACAAATGTAAACGTTCGATTGGAACTTCGTAAACTATTCTTAATTTTTAATAAAATTATAAATTAATATATTCGTAATTAAACGCTCTTATTCAATTCTAAATCCTATTTCAATCTGAAATATTCCATTTTTGAACATTTAATTAAAAAAATTTTAATTAAGGATGAATTTTTTTTAAATTATTAGCAATATTTCACTTTTCATTTGAAATGAGCAATTATAAATCAAATATTGAAAAGCTAACAATTTTAAACTGAATTATTTGAAATAAAAAGCCTTGAATCGTTAATATTTCATAGTTTAAAATTTTAATTTTGTATGTTACAATTTTAATTGTACCATTTAACAAATTTTTAATATGTAAGTGAAATTATTCAATTTTAATGCATAAATAACAATTGAGACATTAACAATTTCAAAAAAATTTTAATTGGTTTAAGAGATGCTTATACGAGTTTTGAGAAGATCCAAATTTAAAACTGAAAGAGATTTCGGAAAATAAAAAACTAAATTAATATTTTTGCAGATTTCGAAATAAAATTTTGAAGCTTTTCAAGGATCTTTAAAGGTTTTAAGAGAATAAAGAAATTTCTTAAGTTTGCTGCGAAAATTTAAAATGATTTTTTATTTTGAAAAATTAATGTTAGGTTTAAAATATATTTAAAAGTTTTTAAAAGATTCCAAAATAATTTAAAACGAGAAAACATTTCAAAACATTCAATACACAATGTAGCTTCTTTAAGATTTCGAACACAAAATTTATAAGCTTTTTAAGCATTTTGAAAGGTTTTAAATGAATACAAAATTTGTATTAAAATTCCTAGAAAAACTAACAATAATTTTTTTGTTGAAAAATTAATTTTAAAAGAATATTTAATAAGATTTTCAAAATTTTCAAAAAAGAATCAGGATGATTTTAAGGTAATTTTTTACTTCGGTGGATTTTCAAAAAATTGTTGCAAAAATTCGAGTTCCAAGATAATGAAATTATTATTAGATTCTTAGAAAATTTTTGAATGATTTTTTCAAACAAATTCTTAAGAGAATATTTTTAAAAGATTTCAAAACAAATTTTAATGTATAAATTAATTTTTCTAACTTAAAATTGCTTAAAATGATATAGTTTTTAAAATTCATCCATTTTTCAATTCATAGCATTGAAAATGATAGCGTGGATTTCTATTGTTTTCAATTTTTTAACTGTAGAATGTATAAAAGTTCAAATTTAAGATTTGGCAGTTTGACGGCTTTTGATTTTAAAAAATTTTATTGAAAAGTGTTAAAAGCTTCCATTTTATACGCTTTAAACGTAAGGATTTTGTTGTTTAATAACTATTATTCATTATTCTCTTTTAATTCTACCATTCCTGTAAAGTTTAAACATACAAGCTTTGTTTTGTAATAGCGAACATGTACACATCTTAATTTAAAATTGTCCCATCGCAAAATTCTGAATATTTGTCACCCTAGGACGAAAAAGAACAACTTTTTGGCTGCAAAACCTATGAATTTCTGTACATTCTTGTAGTTGTAAATTCTTGCTGTTTTACTTTTTTGTAAATTCTTGTAGAAAATTAAAACTACAATAAAATACAAAAATGTACCAAAAAATACAAAAAAAGTACAAAATTCGTCTCAATAATAGAACGAAGTTGTACTTTCCTGTAATTTTGGTTGTAATTTATTGTATTCATTTGTAGATTACTGTCAAAATAGTTTTAGTTTTCTGTACATTTTTGTAAACATTTTTCCACCAGGGTTATTTTTCTCGTTAACAAAATATGACTCTCCGCGTGTGTAATAATCCGGTAGCGTACTTTCCATATTTTTTTAAACATTTAATTAATTAATTCGGAAAATTAAATTCGAATATTTGAATTTGATTCGAATTTTCTGTAAGATTCCATTTACCTAATTTTCTTGACATATTTGTCACATAGATGTATTACATTATTTTATTTTTATATCAAAATTTAATTTTTTTCCAAATTTACAACCACCGGTTAATTTTTCTAGTCCTATTGAAAATTTGACCTGAAAACACTTTTTTTTTGTTCAAAATTCAACTATTCTGTTGAGAATTTTTGGTTGTTGCAATGTTGCAAATTAATTTTTTTAACTGGAAATTTAACTATTCCATGTTTGGTTTAACACTTATCTTCTTCAGTTGGTAATTCAGCTATTTAGGTTAAAATTTCTGTATTTTATTAAAACTTTGTCTTTTGTGGTACAATATTAATCTTCTTGGTGATTATTAATTCACCTTTTTCAGTTGAAAATTCATTCCTTTGGTGGAAAATTTAACTATCAGGTTGTAAAATTCCTTTGAAAATTCAAAATTTTGTTGAAAATGCATGTATTTTGTTAAAAATCAATCCTTTTTGGTAGAAAACCAATCTTTTTGGTTAAAAATTCATATCTTCGATTGCAAATTATTTTTTTTAACATTAATTTTTTTAACTGAAAATTTAACTATTCCATTTTTTGTCGAAAATTTATCTCTTTTGAGAGACATTTAATCTTGTTGGTTGAAAATTCATCTGTTTCGTTGAAAATTTAACCATTTTGTTGAAAATTAGTCTTTTTTGGTAGAAAATTAATTTTTTAACTGAAAATTTAACTATTCCCTGTTTGGTTTAACATTGATCTATTTCAGTTGAAAATTCAGCTATTCGGTTGAAAATTCGTGTATTTTGTCGAGACTTAAACTTTTGTGGTAGACTATTAATCTTCTTCGTGACTAGTTCACCTTTTTGGTTGAAAATTCATTTCTTTGGTGGAATATTCAACTATTAAGTTGAACATTTCTCTAAAAATTCAAAATTGGGTTGAAAATTAATGTATTTTGTTGAAAGTTAATCTTTTTTGGTAGAAAATTTACCTTTTCGTTGAAAATTCATTTCTTTGATTGGATATTAGTTTTTTTTTAATTGGAAATCAATTCTTTTAATTGAAAACTTAACTACTCCATTTTGTTGTCGGAAATTTATCTTTTTGGATAGACATTTAATCTTATTGGTTGAAAATTCATCTACTTCGATGAAAATTTAACTATTTTGTTCAAAATTCATCTATTTTATTGAAAATTTGTCTTTTTTTGGTAGAAAAATTCATATTTTGCGTTAGCAATTCAACTATTGAGTTAAAAATTCATTTTCTTGGTTGAAGGTTCATTATTTCATTTAAAAATTAATTTCTTTGCTAGAAAACTTAATTATTTTGTTGAAAATTAGTTGTTTTTTTGAGTTGGAAATAAATTATTTTTTGTTAAAAATTGATCTTTTTGTGTAAGTTTTGATTTTTTTAAATAATGATTTCAATTCAAATAATACAATGAAAATATTTGAAAAATTGTAATTTATCGCCTCTTACAAAAATACAAATTTTGATTGATATTTGACAATAAAATACCTAAGCTCATGTAAAATACAAATGTCAATTCTGCTGAATGTGTCTGGCTTTGGTTAAATAATAAAATTTTACATTAGTAAATCTTACATTTTCGTCAGTTTTATTAAGCACATAAATGTGACATTCTTTGTCAGCCCTTCAACTGAAAGTGAAATTCCTTTGAGTTTTTCAAATTATCCAATCGGCATTGAGGAAAAGCGACAATGTTTTAAAAATTATCGTGACACACCTTTTTTTAGAGAAGGATTTCAAAACTGGAGTTTTTATAGTAAACATTTGTATCATTAACATAATTCAAAGTTGATGCAAGAAGAGAAATCTTTCCTTTATTCGAGACGAATCGATTGACCTATGATATTAGTAATACATTTCGTTGAAGAGGATGGAAGTTATGATTATTTTTATTATTTGTAAAATTTGTCATTTACCTTATAACTTTTTTTATTAGGTAAATTCCAATTTGATGCAAAAATAGATAAGACTACTTGATCCGAGACGAATTGACCTATTTGTATTTTGTATTTTAATGGTGGACGGAGGACCCCGTCAGACCTTTCCCTAATACTTTAAAATATTTTTATTATTAATTATAACTTTTTGTAAAAAATCATGAATGCTCCATCTGAACCGGAAGCAAATATATTTGCTAATTAGTCAAGTTTGATTTTTTCATCGTAACAAAAGTGCAGAATTCTTCTTCTATGTATAAAATTATCCGCAAATTTTTTTCATATTTATAATAAATTTTAAAGGAGTTTTGAACAACCTTTATGTTGAATTGAGAAAATTCAAGTCGATTATTTTTTTAAATAAATAACAGAATTCCTTGCCAAGAAAGTTAAAATATTTCCTGTGGCATTTTTAATTAAAAATATATATAATTTTGGATTAATGAAATGTTGCTCAAATGATGTTAAAACTCCACTTGATTTTTTTGCAAAGTAATTGTTATGGTGCAGAATGCTAAATTATGGAAAAATCCAGATTTTTTGAAATCTTGGAAAAATAAAGAGAAAAGCACACTGTAAGAAGAAAATGTAAGTTCTCAATTCAGTTTAAAGGTAAATTTCTCCATACAAAGGTAAGACATTGAAGCCTAGACAATTTTTCTACAAATTTCTGTGGAATTAGTTATCGATTAATAATTTAATAACAAGCACTAGACTAACAATCAAGGGTATCATGTAATTTCATTATTAGTTTTTTTAAATTAAAAATTGTAAACTGAAGATTGATTTTTAAAAATGGTTTCTTAAAGATTGAAAAAATTGGTTTCCGGATAACATTAAAATCGTGTGAAGCGATTGAATTTATAATTTTGAATGTTGAATTAAATAGTAGCTTTAAAAAAATTTGAACATTTAAAAAAAATTAAGTTTTTGCTCTGCGCGCTCGTTTTTTTTCAAATACCATAAATATTTTAACTTAAAACAAAAAAAATTTCAAACCCCTGATAAACTACAGGTCAAACATATATTGGAACAAAGGAAATGTCTCAACTAGCAAGGGTTTTAAATTATAGAATTTTGAACAAATTAAATTTGAAATTGTCTAATTTTCAATATTTTAATTAAAAATTATTCATCTTGAAACGATTTCAAATTAAAATTTAAGAATCAGCTATATAGGGTTTCTAGTTCAAAAAATATTTCAGGCTCGAATTAAAAATTTTTGTTTATGAATTTTTCAGGAATTTTTCAGGAAAGCGAAAACACATTCTGTACAATTTAAATTAATATTTCAAGATAAAATAATTGAGGTAATTGAGGCCAACGAAGTTTGATTAGAAAAAGTTATCCAGTTTTCAGGAAATAGCTCGGCTGCTGTTCAGTTTAAATGAAAAATGAAATTAGATAAAAAAAGTACTGAACCTCGAAGACAAAAACATTTTTTTTTTACTTATATGGTCAATAGTTTATGAAATATGAATTTGTTAATTAAGGGCGAGCCTTTGCTGATTAAGCGACGTATATAATAAAATTGCATTGTTATGAAAAAATTTATCCGCTTTCTCTTTATAGGTAAATAAAGTGGAAGGTCTGCTGAGTATAAAATGATTATTTTTGGTATTGAAAATAAAAAATTAGCAGGGTGCTAAACAAGAATTGTATTCCATACTTTCTATCTGCAATAGTTTCGTTTTGTAAAAAATAATTTTCAAACAATTTTCATACATAATATGACATAATTGAAAATAAAAAATTGTTAATTAACATGTACGAAATAAAAGGCTGAAATTTCAGTTATAAAACGGGACCATATAGGATAAAAAATTTGGATTTGTTCCCTAGGTGGCTTAATTTGTTTGACCGAAACATTGAACAAATTAAGTCCTAACTCGGAAATCAAGAAAGATATTTTATTTTTCTTGGTCTCACTTTGCAACTGATATCCCAATATTTCCAATAAAGATAATTTGCTTGATGACTATTTATATAGAACTTTTAAAAGTTATGTCCAACCGAAAAATAATATTCGGATATTTTTTTAATCTTGTTGACATCTATACTAAAAATCATCTCGAGAAAGATTGGCTTTTAGAATTTGTATCTAAACAAAAAAATTATATTGGGATAGTTCCTAAATATATTTGATATCAACTAAAATTCACAAGTTTTTAAATTTTTATCGAATTTAAAATTGAAAACAATATAATTTGTAAGTCTGTTTGCCATCTACCATATCATTGACCAAAATTTGTGAAAACTCTTAACATTTTTGTCCCAATTTTGAAAATGCTCTGAATTTTTTATTTTGGTTGAACTTGACCCGCATTTAGAAACCCCAAAAATGTGTATGAAAGGTTGATTCAATATCATAGTATTATAGTATTATAAAAAAATCTAATGATTTTACAGACTTTTTTAGAGTTAAAAATATTGTTAAATTACCTTGATAGAAAACAAGTTTTTTCAGTGTTGTAAGAGGTTCCTGAAAACAAATTAAAAGTCACCCTTAGTTATGTAAAATCATACTATCAGCAAAATGAACGCCTTTATACACTTTTCTCGAATTGAAAATAGCATAACTTAACACTATTTTTAATTCGAAAAAAGTGTATAAAGGCGTTCATTTTGTTCATTTTGTGATTTTCCATGACTGAGGGTTATTTTAAATATTTTTTTCGGAAGCTCTTACTTTACTCAAAAAACTTTCTTTCTATCAAAGAAATTTAACACTCATTTTAATTTTAAAAAAGTGTATAAAGGCGTTCATTTAGATGATTTTGTGATTTGCCAAATTTAAGGGTGACTTTAAATGTTCCTCTGGAAGCTCTTGCTCTACTCTAAAATCTCATTTTATGACAAGGTAATTTAAAACTATCTTCAGTTCGAGAAAGTGTATGAAGGCGTTCATATCGATGATTTTTTGATTTTCCAAAAATAAGAGTGACGTTAAATTTTTTCCCGGAAACTCTTACCCTACCCAAAAATCTTGTTTTATGAGAAGGTGATTTAACACTATTTTCAGTATAAAAAAGTGTATAAAGGCCTTGATTTTGTGATTTTCCAAAGCTAAGGTTGACTTTAAATTTTTTCTGAAAGCTCTTACTCTACTATAAAATCTTGTATTATGACAAGGTAATTTAAATTTAACACTATCTTCAATTGGAAAAAGTGTATAAAGCGGTTAATTTGGATGATTTTGTGATTTTCCCAAGCAAAGGGTGACGTTAAATTTTCTTCTGAAAGCTCTTACCCTACTCTAAATTCTTATTTTATGACAAGGTATTTTAACACTAGTTTAAATTTGAAAAAGTGTATAAAGACCTCCATTTCGATGATTTTGTGATTTACCAAAACTAAGGTGACTTAAACTTTTTTCTGGGAGCACTACACCTAAAAATCTTGTTTCATGACTGTAATTTAACACTATTTTTAATTTGAAAAGATTGTATAAAGGCGTTCATTTTCATTTTGCTGAACTAAGGATGACTTCAATTTTTTTTCTTGAAGCTCTTAGTTAACACAACAATTTTGTTTTATGACAGAGTAATTTAACACTATTTTTAATTTCAAAAACTGTATAAAGCCGTTCATTTCAATGATTTTGTGATTTTGCGAAACAAAGGGTCATTTTAAATATTATTTCCGGAAGCTCTTACACCACTCAAAAATCTTGTTTTATGACAAGGTAATTTAACACTATACTGAAAGCTGGACTTCAGAAAGCTGGATTTACGACGTTCCCAGAATTTCAATCTTCGGCATTTTTCGGCATGCGTCCAAATCAGACAGAAATGGTTCATGCAGCCCTGAATGTTTACGTTTAGATTCAAATGATTGAGGATCAAGGTCACTGCAAGCCATTCCCGAAACCGTTCTTAAATCCAAGTTCCAGTGTATAAAAAATGTGAAAAAGTGTATAAAAGTGTTCATTTCGATGATTTTGTGATTTTCTGAAGCTAAGGGTGTGTTTTAATATTTTTTCCGGAAGCTTTTACCTCACTTGAAAATCTTGTTTTATGACAAGGTAATTTAACAATATTTTTAATTTGAAATGTGTGTAAAGCCGTTCATTTCGATGATTTTGTGATTTTCCCAAACAAAGCGTGTCCTTAAATTTTCTTCTGGAAGCTCTTACTCTACTCGCAAATCTGGTTTTATGACAAGGTGTTATAAAACTTCGTTAAGTTTGAAGAAGTGTATATAAAGGCCCTCATTTCTCTGATTTTGTGATTATTCAGTTATAATACTTTTTTATGATCAGGATATTAAACCCTATTTTCAATTTGAAAAGTGTATAAAGGCGTTCATTTCGATGATTTTCTAATTTTCCAAAACTAAAGGTGTCCTTAAATTTTTGCAGGAAGATCCTTACCCTACTTTGAAATCTTGCTTTATGACAAGGTAATTCAACACTATATTTTTAATTTTTAAAAAGTGTATGAAGGCTTTCGTTTTGCTGATTTTGTGTTTTTACGAAACTAAGGGTAAGGGTCACTTTAAATATTTTTTCCGGAAGCTTTTACCTCACTTGAAAATATTGTTTTCTGACAAGATAATTTAACACTATTTTTAATTTGAAACAATGGTATAAAATCCTTCATTTCGATGATTTTACAAAACTAAGGATGACTTTAAATTTATTTCCGGAAGCACCCCACTCAAAATTTTTATTTTATAGTCATGTAATTTAACACTCTTTTCAATTTTAAAAAGTGTATAAAGGCATTTATTTCGATGATTTTTTGATATTCCGTCCCAAGTTCTCAAGGGTGACTTTAAATATTTTTTCTGGAAGCTTTTACCCCACTTAAAAATCTTGTTTTCTGACAAGGTAATTTAACACTGTTTTTAATTTGCGAAAATTGTATAAAAGCATTCATTTCGATGATTATGTAATTTTAGAAAACTAAGGATGACGTTACATTTTTTCCGGAAGCATCCTACTCAAAAATCTGGTTTTATGATAAGGTAATTTAACACTATTTTCAATTCGAAAAAGTGTATAAAGGCGTTAACTTCGATGATTTTGTGATTTTTCGTCCCAAGCTAAGGGTAACTTCAAATATTTTTTCTGTAAGCTTTTATCTCACTTGAAAATCTTGTTTTCTGACAAGGTTATTTAACACTACTTTTAATTTTAAAAAATGGTATAAAAGCGTTCATTTCGATGATTTTGTGATTTTCCAAAACTAAGGGTGTGTCAAAAAAAAATTTCTGGAAGCTCCTACTCCACTCAAAATACTTAGCGCTATTTTAATTTTAAAAAAGTATATCAAGGCGGTCATTCTGTACATTGTGTATTGCCCTTATCACCATTAAAATTTGAGTGCTGAAAAAATTAATTATCGTTAGATTTTTTTGTATAATACTTTCATGCCTTCGTGAATTATTTCCGCTAGGCTAATTTCAGCAAAATAAATATATTTTTCTCCATTTCGTTCATTTAAACGTTCAGAACTTCAGATACATTAATACTAGACAGTGCCCAAAATATAATGGATTAAACTATTAAAGTACGTAGGCCGCGTAAATACCACCAAATTCGAATTACAGAATTGCATTCCTTCTTTTTGAGGTTTTCAACACTTATTTCATTTGAAAATATAAATTGAACTATAAATCTACGAAATCTACAAAAGAAAATGTTCATTTCCCATCCATAAATACCGTATTATAATAAATATATAGAATTACTTCCCGCTAAAATATTAAATGTTTTTAACAGTTAAAGTTTAAAACTAGAAACTAGATCTTCTCTTTCCATCATTTTTTATTTTATGAATGTTTAAATTTTCACGTTTAATTTACTCTCTCAACTAAATCTGAAGTAACACTTGACTAGAGATTCTTCTCAATCCTCTTCAGATGCGCGTTCGTTAGCGAAGAATCAACGAGATAAGACCGCGAAATTTAAACTCTTCGAGTACCTTATCGTCCTCTCGTTTAGCTATCACTATTAATTAATAACTTTTTTTAAACCTTACCTTCTTTCAGAAGAAAAGTAATTACAAATATACACATGCAGAAAGTTATTTTTATTTGAAGTATAATAAAAAAAAATTCGACCAGTAATTCAAAATTCACAGCATAAACATAAACAAGTAGTTTATTCGATCTAACACAAGAAATAAGTTTAACAAGTTAAATTTATATAAATTCTCTTCGTACGTGTTTCATTATCGCCAAATCGTTATTGGCATTCTTTACCGTCGATTTGCTCGAATTGCGTGACGCGAATTCGCGGCAGTGTTATCTTGATCCGTGAATAATTTTTCTTTGAAAGCAAAACGATTGTTCGATAAATTAAAGCTGATGTAGCTGGAAAATATGTACAAGAAAAATGATTGATGAAGTTGCCCTATTTTCAGGTAAATGAAAAATATATAAGGCGGATTATTTATAATCCATGTAGGTATATACGACCCCTGACTCACTACACTATTGACACTATTTGACACTTTTTTGGTGCGATTACACTATTTTGCTACTATTTCAAAAAAATGACACTAAATACACTATTTTCTCATAATTGTCTAATAATGCCACTATTTCTTTACTTTTCCTTGATAAATATTTTTGAACTTCTTCACTAATTTGGCTACATATTGTCTCATTGGCTGATTAGGTGCTGTCCTAAATATTGAATTTTGAAGCCAAAAAGATAAGCTTTTAACAGAACAACTTAATTTTTAACCAAATAGTTAAATTTTGAACCAAACAGATGAATGCTCAACAAATTACATAAATTTTCCATAGAAAAGTTGAATATTCTACCAAATTGTTGAATTTTGAAACCAAACGGGCAAATTCTCTACAAAACAGTTGAAGTTTCAACCGAAAATACTAATTTTCCCCCAAAAATGTTACAGTTAATATTAAAAACAAAAAAAGATTTTAATTCTATAAATAAAAAACAGTTAGATATAACCAGAAAAGACAAATTTTCATAAAAATACTTGAATCCTTGACTGAAACCGATCAATTTTCAACCATACAGTTGCATTTAAAAAAAATTAATTTCCAACAGAAAAAAAACGTATTGTTACAAAATACATATATTTTCTACCGAATAGTTAAATTTTAAACCAAGAGGATTAATTTTCTATCAAAGAAGACGATTTAAAGAAAAACACGAATTTTCAAACAAATATTTGACTTTTAAACTGAAACTAATCAATTTTAAACCAAAAATTGAATAGTTAAACTTTCAGTTAAAAAATTCATTTTCGATAGAAAGAAAACAAATTTTCTACTGGACTGTCGAATTGTCAAGCCAAATAAAAGAATTATCTACAAAACAGTGTCATTTTTAACCTGGAAATACTAATTTTCACCAAAAAATGTAATAGTTGATACTTAAACCAAAAAATATTTTAATGTAAAATAAAAAACAGTTGAATAGAAACAAAAAGGATGATTCTTTACCAAAATTCTTGAATCCTCAACTGAACCAGATTAATTGTCAACAATACAATTGCATTTTTAACCAAAAAAATTGATGTTCTACCACAAAAGATAAATTATCAACGAAATTCATAAATTTTTAAAGAAATAGTTTAATTTTCTACCAGAAAACACGAATTTTCGACAAATTACATAATTTTTTAATGAAATATTTTGAACAGTGTGTGTGATGGTTCAAATTTTATTTTATTAATTTTTACCGAAATAGTTGAATTTTTAATCTAAAAAAGATTAATTTTTAACCAAAAATGGTGTAGTTAATATTTTTTTAGTAGAATTAATTTTGAATAAGAAAAATGAATTTTCTATAACACAGTTTAATTTTTTACCAAATAGTTTAATTTTGATACCAAATTGTTTAATTTTCGAGCCGAAAATATGAACTTTCATAGCAAGAGATACATTTTCAAAACAAAAAGAGGAACAAAATATGAAGCTGAATTTTCAATTTAAAGAAATTGGTAGTCCAGAAAGAAACAAAATTTCAATCGAATTGTTGAATTATCAAGCCAAAAAGATGAATTTTCAACAAAACAGTTGAATTTGAATAAAAAATTATGACTTTTTTACCAAATTTTTGAATTTTCAAGAAAATAATTCAATTTTGAACTAAATAATAAAATCTGTAAATAAAAAAGATGAATTCTTAACAAAAAATCTAATAGTAGACTTTTCAATCGAAAAGAATGAACTTTAAATAAAAAATAGTTGGACTTTCTGATTGGATTCTATGCATTCAGTTCGCATTTAAGTGGAAAAACGAGAAAAATGGAAAAGACTGAAAAGCCAGTTTATATAGACTACAGAATAACATTTTAAATAAACGTTGAAGTACATTTGTAACATTTTTTAAAATTTGTGACACTATTTACACTATTTTTTATCTCTTAAGTGAGTCCGAGGCCTATATATAAAACTGTATATAATTATAGAAAATTTAAGACGAAGATTCCATATTGAAGAAAAATTGTTTCCTTGACTTTTAAACATAAATAATAATCACTCTATATTAAATCTATCAATATTATTCGCTAAAAATATTTAAAAATTGAAAAGTAGACAATCATTTTCTTCATAATATATACAGATTCCACTCTCCACATATATACTTTTAGAATTTTTATTATAATCTCTTAACATTCGCTATATTTCTAAATGTCTTCATCAAATCGATATCGAATTGGGGCAAAGCTAACGAATAAAGCAGTTTTCCCCATCAAGGTCGAGAATTTCAGCACCAGATGTCTCCCCTTCCATAATATTGTACGCGACAAAATGCTTCGAAGATACAGAAGCAGAAGTGCACAAAATCGGAAACAGAACTGCAGAAATTTCGCAGGATTTCCAAAGTCGGTACGATAGAGATCTGCAAAACTGATTGTGAGTCGCTCGAAGGGCGCCTTGCTCCATCTGAACTCACTCCACGCAACTTCCACTTTGAAATTTCCTTCCTCTTCCATGCATTGCGATAAGATCCTTTCTGCAAAAAAATGATTTATTTGTACTTTATTACACAAATTATTCTCCTTCCTAATACAATAACGTGTCATGAAAAAAAGTTTAACTGAAAAGCGTCTAGTTTAGACAAACTAAAAAATAAAAATATAGTAACGATTATTTTTTAGATGTCAACAAATAACTAATTAAATAGTTCAAAATTGTTTTTCTACCCCTAAATTTCAATTTCTCTAAAATATCCCAGCATGACTAGAATTTGGAAAGAGAAGATTCTTTTTCAAAACAAACGGAAGAACTATATTTTTCCTTCGGCATGTCTTTTCACCCTCCTTTGAAGATGGGAGTTAGGAAGGGAGAACAGAGGGAGCCGAGAAACACGTGCAGACATACCTCGTCCTCTTTGTGTTGGACAAATGATGTCCGTGTGAGTCACATACAAATGCGGGTGTGTGTGTAAGGGGACGGAAAAAGGGGAGTAAGGGATTCAGGGGCTCTGAGCGACAGAGGCCTCACACACACAATCTGACAACTTGAGTAAAGCAATGGCAAGCTGAAGGGAGCAAGGGCTCCTCGCAGCTTGTTTCGAACCCACACACACACTCACACCATGTGAACATACATAACTTTGAGGAGGGAGAGGCAGCCGGCAGGCTCGGCAACTCCCCCTAATACTGCAGGATTGAATGGGCGAGGGGGTGGTATTGGGTCTCCTCACCCCACTCCTCCTACACGAGGAACGAACTCACCCACCCACTCACCCATCCACCCAACCGACCGCCTGCCACCCCGCCTGCCCACCCACTCGCCACCCGGCTGCCGTCGAGGAAACAACCTGCAACCGAACGAGCATAACGTTTCCTCGAACACGATTTTCATCCACCAGGAACACAACCCCGTCATCCAAGTGAGTACTCTTCACAACCCTCTATCACTCTCAGTGCTTCGCTCCTCAGAGGATTCCTTCCCGGTCAGGACGGGTGATTTCCCTCGCCTGAAGACGTCTTTTCCCGTCCCAAGTGTGTCTTCCGCAAAAATGTGTCTTCACCAAGTGTCTCTTTTTCTGACGTTTATCAATATCGTGTAATTGTGGACCAGTGCACCTAGCTGAAGGAAGTGTAGACTGTGCCAGAGTGCCAAAGCTGTGGCATCTGTGGGTTGAACGGCTGGATTTGTGTGGCTCCATGTACGGGGTGGAGGATGACAGTGGAGCGTGGGTGTGTGTCTGTGGATGAAGGTGTGTTCGCTCCAGTGTACGCTCGAATACGTTCGTTGTGTGTGGGGTGGACTTTCACTGGGGTGAGTGTTTATGTGTATGTGCAAGTGTGCGTGATTGGGAATGAGCGAGAGGCCGCGGATGTGTGTATGGGTGAGCGCTTCGATTTACGAATGATTGGTAAAGTGTGTGAAGGATTGGTTGAATATGCAAGTGATTGGGTGGATGTGTAAGTGATTGGGCGGATGTGTAAATGATTGGTTGGATGTGTGAGTGCGTAAGAGTATTCAAATGTAGCGGGTGAGGCACAATGTAGCTGCTGGTGTCATGTCGGGACTCGGGGCTGGTCTCTTCTCTTCTGCAGGCTGGCCGGTCGACGTAAAAAAAGACACAAAGGAAAGAGAGAGTAAGGAGGTGAGAAAGAGAGAGGATGAGAAAAAAGTGGATGAGTGCTCTTGAGAAGGCGGCTTTGTACTATCGCTATGATGATGCGTAGAGGTCGGATGAGTTTACACCGATGCTACGAAAGAGCCTAAAGAACTGGCGAGTGGAGAGTAAGCGGCGCTATTTGCTGTCTTTAGACTCTTTCTTGGCCTTGGTGTAAACGCATCCCCGTTCCAATCGTCCTTGGTGCAGCTGTAGTTTGAATTTGATTTTCAGTGGTTCTCAACCAGAGTCGATCCACCCTCCAGAAACATATCTAGGAAAAGCTAGAATTGACTACAATTGTAGGTAACTGAAATTGCTTCAAGGAGAATTGTTGAGTTTAGCTAGAACAGAAAAGGAGTCGCGCACCCTTGACAGATGTGGAGGGGATATTGATTTATCTGACGCAACCCCTCTTGTGTTGGACCCCTTCCTGTATAGTTTGCCCCCTCTCCGGCACGGTTGATACCACTTCCGAGATTGTTGCTTCTCCTTCCAGTATAGATGTCTCCCCTTCCACTTGGTGTTTACCCCTTCCAGTGGGGTGTATTTCCCCTTCATGATGGGGTTTGCCGTGGGTGGGGGGCGCCCCGCTCTAGGATTGATGGTACGCAGCGTCAGCCGGTGAAAGGGGGAGCAACCCCTCGATCAATACGAGGTGCTCCATCCACCTTCTGGATCACGCCAGTGGCTTGAAAATATTGTAGATATTGCCGAGGATATTGCGCAGGAGAAATGGGGTTGTGGATGGGTGGAGGGACTTTAGGTTCAGACTATTCACTATAGTAGAGGATTCAGGATTCACTCGTTCGGCGGCTCGTCGTTCCGTGCCGATCGAAATCAATTTTCAGCTCCACTTGTCAGAGGCTCCAGAACGTGGGATTTTTCGGCCCCCACCACGTTCCCAT
>CAKNYM010042762.1:0-10842 GCA_932195095.1 Andricus curvator
GCGCGAAGCGCGCGATGAGAATGTGCCCGCGAAGCGGGCAGATTTTTTTTTGTTGAAACCCCCACATAAAAACTTCCTGAAAGGTGTAAAAAGACGCCTGTGAAAAGCAGAGCTCTTAATATTAATATTTAGAGATCGCTCATCGCGAATTTCTATTTTCCGTTTAAATAGCATGTGAAAATTTTTTTGTTTAATTTGGAGTTTTGTAACTCTTTAACGGCCTAATGAATTGCTAAGACCATGACATATTCTTGTAGGGAATTCGACGCTCTACAAAAAAGGTCTTTTACGATTTTTTCATAAATTTATTCCTTTAAAAGTTATTTAAGGTTAAAGTTGAACACATAATAAATTTATCGTTTTTTTTCTTAATTTTTGGCAAAAATTTGAAATTTATCACTAATTATCGTAATAGTTTTTTCGAAATTTTATAGTTTAAAATTTTCTCTAAAAAACAATAATCTAACTCAAATCATCACATTATCAAGTTTAACATTGTTTGAAAATTTGTCTTTTATTGTTCTTACCGAGAAAACGTAGAATTTTTTTAAGACCTTGCGATAGTAAATGATGTAGCAGAACGCGGTATTGCATTAATTGATGAATACAATAACTGCTTAACAAAAAACGAGGACCAACTTCAATATCTTTTACAAGTTGTGCAAGAACATCGTCGACGATTTCCAGATTGTAACAAGAATACATTACAATAAGAGTTAATGTTCGTACTGATAATTTTAACGCCAAAACTTATAAATAATGTTTTAGTATTATAATTTAAAATTGTTTATATTGAATTTTATTTTTATACTATACTAAATACAAAACATTATGTTTCTAAAAGTGACGTATTTTCATTAGTATCTGAATTATCCTCGGAATTATCTTGATACTTAATTACTATTTTAATAAGAAATAAGCAGGTAATACATAAAGATATTGAGCTTTTCGATTTAAAAATTGTTAAACGATCTCTTTTTCAAAGAAAATTATAAACTATAAAATTGTCGAAAAAGATATTAAGATAATTAGTGATAAATTTCAAAAATTTTCCGAAAATTAAGAAAAAAAACGATAAATTTATTATGCGTTCAACTTTAACCTTAAATAACTTTTGAAGGAGTGAAATTATGAAAAAATCATACCAGACCTTTGTTATAGAGCGTCGAATTCCCTACAAGAATATGTTATGGGCTTAGCAATTCATTAAGCCGTTCAAAAGTTACAAAATTCCAAATTAAAAAAAAAAAAATTCACATGCTATTTAAATGGGAAATAGAAATTCGCGATGAGTGACCTCTAAATATTAATATTAAGAGCTCTGCTTTTAATATGCGTCTTTTTACACCTTTCCGGAAGTTTTTATGTGGGGTTTTGAAAAAAAAATTGTCGATTTTTTTGAACCAGCCTAATCTACATATAGAGAGATGAAATTTTAGCGAAGCGGAATATAGTTGCTGCACTCTGCTTTCGGAAACTTTTGTTGGATTATTTTCTTTGGGACGCAGTCCATGTAATTTCAGAGGGGGTTAGAAAGAGTTCATGAAGGTAGAAAAGTATCGAAATTCGATAGTCGAAAATCGATGGCTTCCAGAATATCTGATTAAGCTTACCAGAACATCTGGTAAAATTTACTCGAATGTCTGGTAACATTAACCAGAAAATTCTCAACCAGAAACTTCTGATACTTTCAACCAGAATTTATAGTAATTCATATATTTAACACTCTATTCAAGTTGAATTAACCAGAATTCTGGTTGGTTCAACCATAGATTTTTTTTTAGTGAACCCCTCACTCTTTCCTTATTATTTCTCCGTATTTTGTATACTACTAGGAACTAGGAACCCAACATGTCTTGAAGCCAATTTAGACTTCCCTCGTCAGGGAATATTTATAGCAAAACAACAGGGATACACAATGAAAACTTATAATTATTAAATTTAAATTTTACCCGAAAATAAAGTATAAAAATTAATATAAAATGTTATTTGGATTTACAGAAATCACACTCACAAATACGAACGTTTTATTTTAATGCAGATTTAATAGTTAAAAATTAAAAATTAATACTATATGAACTATAGGTTGAATTTTTATTTATTTAATTACAGCATTTCAAATGTACGTAGATTGTAGAAAGTACAAAGTCTCGTCGAAAGTCTCAAAATGTTTGATTACTATACATATAACATAAAGAGCTTCTAGTGAGTATAAAATTGTAAACAAATTATGAACCTTCAAAATCTCAGGATTTTTGTTTTAAAATGTCAATTTCCAGTAACAAACGATAACTTGACTTAACTTAACGTTGGCAATTGCCATAAGTTTAAGTAACTTTATTTGCTTTAAGGTGATCAGAAAAATTCGAAAAAAAAATACTTCTTCTTTAAAGTTTTCCTTGCAAATACTTTTTTTTTTACTTTTTTTTATGATTCAGCGACTTAGCCCCGCATTCTGATCTGGGGTAAATTCGCTCACTCTGCAAGGAATGAAAAGGGTCAGATAGACATATAGATATTATATATTTTAAACATCAATACCTGATTGAAATACCTTCTTGCAGTTTATTGTAAAAAACCGAAAAAAAACAAGCCACTTAGCACCATTTTGTAGTATCATTTATGATTTTATATTGACCAAAGCCTCAAGAAGTACATGAGAATGTAGGGAGGCAACTGACAAGAACTATTGCTTCAATGTTCTGTTTTCCTGATACGAGGTCGCAGCGCCGCAGCGCCACGCGTCACAGCGAGAGCACCACCGCAACGCTCGGCGTACGCCGGACATCGCGACGCAACCGGACGCAACACTGTTCAAATCATGCCGGAAAACGTGTCAAAAGTCGAGTCGGGCCGAAATTTCGCGGGTTTTCTGTTACCGCATCCGCGGTGGACACTCATTTGTTTCGCAGTTTCAACACCCAAACAGTATTCAAATTCAAAAGAACCCTTACCATCTGAGTTTATCAAGTTTATTCAGGACTTTTCATAGCAGAGCCATCTGTGCAACGAAAATTGAAACCTCTCTTCAGCCGGCAAAAATACTGTTGATAACTAACAGATAATCAATATTTATTTTAATTTTTTATATTTACAATGTGAGTAGAATCGCAAAAAAATTGTTATAAGCTAGAAATTATAGCTTGGAATTGATTTTTTGTTGTTATATTTTACTGGTAACTTACCATCAATCGATTAAATATATGAGCAGTTTCCATAATAAATGTTTTTTGCTGAAACTTCAGGAAATGGTAAAGAAGATGAAAATGGACGTCAATGAACTGCTATTTTGTTGATAATTACAAAAAAATTATTATGTTGGTAAAATAGAAATGAACAAATATCGTTTTATTTGGCACTAGCAATGAAAATGCACGCGCATGAAATGCGCATTCCCAGCCTTGGATTTTTATTTTCTAACATTAAAAATATAAACAATTTAAAAATCCATTATTAAATCAATTATTATTAGGTAGTGTCTATAAGTCCGGACAGTCCGTAACTCCGTACGTTTACTTCCAGTTCTATGGCCGGATTAAACGTACGGACAATCCGTACGTCGTCTGACACGCGAACTATTGGGTATCTCGAAGTTATTTGGGCAATGTTTATGAAAAAAACCAGTGAATATCAATTCATTTTAATCAAAAATGTTAATCTTTGGTTTAAAATTAATTGTTCACTATCAGATTTTTCTTTAATATTGAATTCAAATTCAAATTTCTTCACAATAGTTCCAACTTGGTGGCGCTGACGTAGCTACCCAACAGGTGTATTGTAAACTTTCAAAATTATTAAATTCAGACTTGAAGTGTTGAAAATCGTTAAAAGTTAATAATTTTCAAATTGTGCATCATGATTTTTAAAATTTAATAGTTTTAATTTAAATTTTTTTATAAGGTGAGAAACTGGCGTATAATAAATAATAAACTGTCACATTGACATAACAAAAAATGTGGCAAAACAAAAAACACGCGAAAAGCGAACGGAAACATAGGAGCTTCAGTGTGGACAGAATTAATGAATCGTAGATTATTATATATAATTTCACAGTTTACGTTAAACTTATAAATAAATAAATGGCCTAATTGAAATAAAAATAAGTGGAAATAATAGCATAACTGATTTTTTAAATTCTTATACTTTTCCAAAACTGGGAATGCTAACTTATATAGTGTCTGCGTTTTTCTTATCTAACCGAAAAATTCCGCATGACGTTTCAATTTTGTATGATGAGATCCCAAAGCTACCGCCGGTTACCGAACGACTATCACACTACCATCAACCACGGCACGGCATCACACCACCATCGGCCACAGCACGACTATTGCACCACCTCCGTCCACCGCACGGCCACCACATCACCGCGAGCTCAGAAGACTAAATTATATCTGACTCTAAAATACCATCAGATTTCACACTTCAATTATAGACCCCATATGGTCGCATTGCGGGCTATCAAAAGCTATTTCTTTATTACTATGTATCTGTTACAAAGAATTTCCGGTATTCGTTTACACTTTACAATAACAACGACCCTGCAAAATAATTAACATGAAAATCAAGGGAAATAACTTCATGTCGAAGAAAATTTTACAAGGTATCAAACTGACGTATAATAAATAATAAACAATCACATTGACATGCCAAAAAAAGTTTCGAGACAAAAAACAAACAAAAAGCGAGCGTAAACATCTATGTGGACAGAATGAATGAATCGTCGATTATTATATAAAATTTCACAGTTTACGTTAAAATTACAAAATTTAAAACGCCTGATTGAAATAAAAATAAGTGGAATTAATAGCATAACTGATTTTTACATTCGTATACTTTTTCAAAGCTTGGATGCTAATTTAATAATTTCTCCGTTTTTTTATCTAACAAAAAAATTCCATATGAGGTTTCAATTTTGTATGATGAGAATTCCTTGGAGGTACCTTTCGAGAATCTCTCGTCTCACCCCGTCACTTGACCAGGGTATTCCTTGGAGGTCGGGATGTTTTCACACTCCTATTCAGACTTACAATGTTACTAGGAACAACTTCAAGATCACAATACTACCGACGGTCATCGCACGACCATCACGCTACTTTCGGTCATCGCACGACCATTACATCACTATCGATCACCGCACGACCATTACACCAACACCGGCAACCGCACAACGATTAAACTACCTAACCTAACTGCTCTAAGTAACACATGCCCTTAAGTAATTTGTACTCATATTTGAAGAAACTATTTTTCTTTCCCCACAGTTTACATTTGAGTTATTTATTTTCTAAAAAGCGTAAAAATTATTATCATGTAACAGTTCACATTCTTTGTGAAAATAATACCTTGCATAAAGTTTATGCCATTGAAGTAGAAGGTTTACACCAATTTATAAAAATTTGTGCATTTTTTTCTGAAAATTCAAAATTTTTGTATTAAAACTAGCATGACGTTAGGATTTGGAATAATAAGCCAGAATCATTTTAAAATAGAAGATTTATTTAAATATCAGTGGTATACCTACGTAAACAAGATAACGGTCAAAGAATTGCATCAATTTCCTATCTTACTTAATTATTGCTTAATGCGACTTGCATAAGTCAAGTAAAATCACGAACTAATCTCGAAAAAAATTTTAAACGATTTTTACAATAAATTCCTAAATGTATATAATTCTAAACTTTAACATTACTCAATGTGAGGATATGATTGTTTGACGTTTAAAAATGATATATGTAGTGGAAAATGTATGCGAAAGTATGTAAGAGCATTATACAATTAATGTCATATACAGAAACATAAAAAAATCACAACTTTGGTTTGTTTTGCATTTTCACGATAACTTCTGTGCACACTTACCATAAATACATTTAAATTATTATTATTTTTATTATTATTGTTAACAACTATTATACTAACTATTATCTTTTCTTTCAAAACTATCAGAATATTGTAATTAAAAATGTATAAATCGACTTTTGCTACAAATATAAAAAAAAAATTCGAAACCTCTGGGCACAAATATTTTGCGATATAGTCTTGCATAAATACATATCTATTTTTATGTAGACGATTAACTGGAATTTATCAGTTGATTTTGAATACTAATTTATGAACCAGTGCGCACTTTTTCAGACTCGGAGAAATAAAATCAAAATGATTTTAATATCAATCACTCTTCTTAAATTTCCCAAACTCTGAATTTAATTTCATGTGAAAATCAGTATTATTTTCAGACGAGCTGCAGTCTAGTGAATCATCTTGTTTTCCTAATAATACTATGCATTTATCTGATCATGTTTCAACAGATCATTTCTTACTTATCATTGTGTAATAAAAAAATGTAATTGCACAAAAAGTTCGCAAGAAGGAACGGTAATTCAAAATATTTTGAGAAAATAAAAGTGTAACTCAAACCACTCATTTCTTTACGACACAATTTCTTCCAAACAATTAATATTTCTATAACTCAGTTTTCTTGAAACAATTAATCTTTTCATGATGAACTATGTTTAGTTTAATTGGTCCATAAGTTTAAGAAACTCCTTCTGAAGATAAACTTCGCATTATTTAAATGTTCTTTGAACTTTCTATGCAACTTCTGTGGCTAAATACAATCTTCAAAAAAGTACTGATGCAGCACTATCTCTTTTATTCACTTCGAACACGTAGAAAAAAATGTATTCAAACTAATAAAGTAAAATGGTGGGAAAATCATTTCCACAAAATGAGAAAATAAATTCTCAATTTCCTCCAAGTATTCTAGGTTTAAATTGACATCATTTTTAGCTGACTAAACTTTAGTACCAGTTCGCGATGACACTTTCAGTTTTTGAATCTAGACATTTTTTCCACGATGCAGAAGATATATTTAATACAAATATATCAATAGAGTGATGGTCATTGCTGTTGTCATTGCTTGCTGTCATTTTATGGTAAGAATGTTACCATATTGAGGTGTAATTAGAAAAGCAAAGTGTTATTTTCTTCTTTCAGAGGATAATATCAAAAACTAAATTTGTTATCATAAGACGTTCTTGTTTTTGAGAGGCACTGATTCTTCAACTTCAGCACCAATTTCTTGATTAGCTTTCTTCTTTTCATCCTCGCCTTCCGGACTGTTCCATTTTTGCAAATTTCCCGTGCCGAAGAAGGCAAAAGCCATGGCACCAATTATGTACATCCCAGATAATATGTAGAAAATTATTCTCCACTGGGAAAATGTTCCGGATTTTTCGTTTGTTATACTTCCGACCATGAAAGTACTCAAAAACCCACCCAGGGAACTTAAAGTGTTCGCTATACCGAAAATTGTTCCCGAAAAATTGGGGGCTATATCCAAACCATTTCCTAGATATCCAGCAGTTACAGCACCGTTGAGTGTCAATGCGAGTGTGAAAATTGCCACTGATGTTGTTGGATCATTTCCAAAGTTTGCTTGAACTATCATCAAAAGTCCTGGACTCAAAACCGCTAAAAGAAAAAAAGTTTATTACAATTTTAGATTTTTTTAAATCAAACAACATTATAGATTATAAATCATCATAATATTATCGTATAATAAAATACTATGAGTTGAATATGGAATAATAAATCAATATAAATGTAAACTTTATTGAAAATCAAGATATAAATTTAACATAACCATAAGTTCCTACATAGGTAAGGGGCCGTCCATAAACTACGTTACTAATTTGAAGGGTCACGCAAAAAATTAAGGTTGGTAACAGGAGAGATGGGGGGACGTCAGTGGAAAAGTAAAGTAAAGTTCAATAATTACTTAATAAGTTTGCAAATCATTTTCATATTTCAGACTTCACACTCTTTCCCCTATTCCCCTATTTTCTCATTTATTAAAAAATACTTATTTTTCCCCTGCTTTCAAAAAACTTACCCTTCTCTTTTTTTCGCTTAGATGCGAACCGAATCAATAGAACCCAATAAAAGTCTACTATTAAATTTTTGGGTCAGACTTCATCTCGTTTGATTCTAATTGTGCTATTTGGTTGAAAATTTAATTATTTTGTTGAAAATGCAACTATTTTGTTAAAATGTCATCTTTTTTGGTAAAAAAATGTAACTACTCTTGGTTGAAAGTTGAACTGTTAAAAATTCATTTTGCTTTTGTTTGGTTGAGAAATAATTCTTTTAACTTAAAATGTAACTCGTGATTAAAAATGCAACGATTTGGTTGTAAATTGATCTATTTTGGTCGAGGATTCATCTTTTTTTTTAATTCGCCTCTTTTGGTAGAATGCAACTGCTTTTTATTTTAAATTAAAACCTTTTTTGGTTGAAAAATCAACTACTTGAATTAAAGTTGAACTACTTTTTGAAATTTTTTTTCTGAAGATTCATCATTTTAGTTGAAAATTAATATTTTGAGATCAAAAATTAAACTTTTTTGTAGAAAATTACGTCTTTTTGGCTTGAGAATTCAACAATTCGGTAGACAATTGAACTATTTTCATGAAAATTGAACTATTTGGTAGAAAATTAACTTTCTGTTCAAAAATAATATTTTCGGGTTGAAAATTTAATATTTTTGTAAAAAATTCGTCTTTTTGGCTTCAAAATTCCACAATTTGATAGAAAATTAAACTATTTGGTTGAAATTAAACTTTTTTTGTTTAAAATTCAACTATTTCGTTAAAAATGAAACTATTTTGATGAAAATTTAACTATTTGGTAGAAATTAACTTTTTTGTTCAAAAATCATATTTTCTGGTTGAAAATTCAACTTTTTTGTAGATAAATCGTCTTTTTGGCTTCAAAATTCCACATTTTTGTTAAAAATTCAGCTTTTTTGGTAGAAATATAATTTTCTCTAAACAACTCTTTGGTTGAAAATTCAACTTTTTTATTGAAATATCGTTTTTCTTTGGTTAAAAATCAATTTTTTTATCTCATAATTCAACTATTCGTTTTTTGGTTGGAAATTTATCCTTTATAAATTGAAAAATCATTTATTTGCTAGAAAATTCATGTATTTTGTTGAAAATTCGTCTTTTTTGTTAAAAATTCATCTATTTGGTTCAGGATTGAACTATTTTCTTGAAAAGTAGTTTTTTTGTTTAATTTAACTGGTTAAAAATTCATATTTTGTTTGTAAATTTAACTTTTATGGTAGAAAATGCATCCTTTTGATGAATTTCGGCCATTTGGTTGAAAATGCATCTTTGTAGGTAAAAAATCTTTTGTGCTGGAAAATTCAACTATTTTGTTGAAAATGCAATATATTTCGACTTGAAATTGGTTGGGAATTTAAAGGGTTTCATATTGAATTCAATATGGTATTTTCGTGAAAAATCACCCTATTTTTCTTGTTTTGGGAGAATTTTTTTGCTACGTTACTTTTCAGGGGGTGGGGCAAAATTACAGTTATCAGCGAGGGGGGCGAGGGTCGAAAATTACCCAAAATTGGTAACGTAGTTTATGGACGGACCCTAATAAGTGTTAATGAGATTCTATTACAGAATATCCCAGCAAAAACTAATTACTTGTCTGGACAATTATGAGCGGCGCCTCTATTGTTAGATTAGATTGCAAGAAAGCTGGGAAATAAATGACACAAAATTTCAGCTATTTTATATTCATAAATTAAAATTGAATTTTTTGGAAAACCCGGAATGATTCTTTCAAATGGTAAAAAATGAAATGAAAAATGAATTTTGTATGTATAAAACGGTACTCTTCAACGAATGTTTTTAAATTTAATTTGTTTGAAAATATTAAGAATCAATCTTTTATATTAACATTTTGAATTTACAAATTTGAGAATCTTACCAAAAGTTGTGAAGGTTTTGCGAATAGCAGTAACAGAAAACCTGTTAGTTTGTCGAAGATAGTCGGCGAGAGTTGACATCGCAAGAGCAAAAAGATATTTTCCCAAGTAGGGCAACGAGGAAAGAAGTCCATTCTGAGAAAAGCAAAATGAATTAATTTCACATAGAATTATCAATTTATGACAATCTCAAGTATTGAAGAATATCCAAGTCTACCCTCAAAGTCAATTTGTTACTTTGAATAAAATTAAAGCTTTCTTGTTTAAACTTGGACAAAATTTCTCAACTTCACAATAAAAATTTACAAAAAACTATTCCTAGATTTCATTTTTCTCAAAATTAAGTATAGTATACATGGATTTATTACCTCCTTAATGTTGAAATGTAATATATTCTTCATGTAAGTCGGTAACTGGTTCACGACCGTGAAATAACCAAAGACACTACAGGCATGGGTGATTATAATTGCCCAGACTGGTGCTGATGTTAAAATCGAGATCCATGGCACTGCAAAATGCTGCAAAATAAAAAAATAAAAATTTTATGTTCATATGCAAGTAATTCGAAGCTGCTTTTGTAAGAGTTCTTTTGAAAGCCACTTTTGGAAGGACTTTTTTTTTAAGTAGCCACTTTTGAAAGAGGAATTCACAGACTCGCAGAAAAAGTTGTATGAGCTTCTAATACGAAAGTAATGCTTAGCCAATTTTACAAGAGCAGTTCTGAGCCTCTAACACAAGAGGAATTCTGAGCCAATTTTATAAGAGAAGCTCTGAGCCTCTAATACAAGAGGAATTCTGAGCCAATTTTATAAGAGAAGCTCTGAGCCTCTAATACAAGAGGAATCTGAGCCAATTTAATCAGAGAAGCTCTGAGCCACTAATACAAGAGGAATTCTGAGCCAATCTTACAAGAGAAGTCCTGATCCTCTATAATACCAGAGGAATGCCTAACCACTTTTACAAGATGAGTTCTGAGTCTCTAATACAAGAGGAATTCTGAGCCAATCTTACAAGAGAAGTCCTGATCCTCTATAATACAAGAGGAATGCCTAACCACTTTT
>CAKNYM010042762.1:10852-23276 GCA_932195095.1 Andricus curvator
AATTCTGAGCCAATTTTATAAAAGAAGTCCTGAGCCTCTATAATACATTCGGTGAAGTAGTTAATGATTGAAATTTTGTAGTGCGGTACCACTAAGGCAGGGGATCAAACTTTTTCAAAAATTAAGTTTTCGTTAAATTTTTAACTTCAAAATTCATACCGCTGGCATAATCACATAAAAATAAAATAATAATAGTTTGATTTAGAAAGTTAAATAACTAACGGAAAATAAATTTCTGGAACAGTTCGTACCCCCGCGTTAGTGGTACCGCGAACCAATTTCAAGAATAAATCACTTTATCGAACCAACACCTTCTTCCAGCCAGTTCCGAAGAAGTACCTTCTTCCTGCAGCAAATTCGAAAAACAGCTTATTCCACCCATACGGCGATTAATATTGAAAGTAAAAAATTACTTAACTCATTAAAATGAAATTGTTATGAGAAGAAAGGTAAGAATGTAAATAACAGGCTGATTTAGGAAAAGAGATATAAAAATAGTAAGATAGATACCTTTTTAGTTGAAGTATTTCCAATGGCTTCTTCAATATATCGCCTCTCACTGTCGGAGATTCGAGGATGCTGTGCAGGCGAGTCGAATACGAGCAAAAACCATGAAACGCTCCACACGAATCCTATTCCTCCCGTAACATAGAAAACTGATTGCCATCCCAAGGAGGCAATGAGATAACCACAAATTGGCATCGTAATGGCAGCACCCAGCGAAGAAGCTAAGAGAAAAGGTGTGTCTTGTAATAATGTAATAGCAGTCTTGAGAGCTAGGGAACTTTACTGCAGAAACCTGAACAATTTTCCATTTGTAAACTGATGGGTGCGGGATACTTGTAACGGTCTTTCTTTATCCACTCCCTTGACTCCTTATTACAATTCTTAGATAATTAAGAGTTTCATACGATACCAGATTTCTTCAACTTAAATAAGGACATGTTCCAAGACGTAATTATGTCCAGATTGTGAAATTTAAAAAATGCAATTCTTCATTGAAATCAGAGCCTTTATGAAAACATTTAGAACGTTGAGGAATATTTATTATTGTTATAGTATTCGTATCTAAAAAAAGTGGTGTTACGGTATGTTTCAAAAATCTCGCTATCATTGTTGTTGAAAACTTGGTTAGCTTTTCATTGCTTGAAGTTGTTTTATACCTTAAATTTGAAAATTTGAAAATTTATTCTACAAAAACATTTGTAATTTTCAATACTCTTGCGCGGTTAAATACAAATTTTCAAATTAGATAATAATTTATTTAAAATATTATACATGCTTCATGTTAGCGGTTTTCACTGGCAATTAGTATTTAAAAAAAGAATTTTCATATAAAGTCATCAAGTTTCGAAGAAGACCTAATATTTCTCAAAATTGCAGGTTGTGTTAGTACTTTTCACCGGAAATTAGAATTTTTAAACAATAATCATGATCAGGACTCCCAATTTTCAACAATTTGAGATTATGTTCGCATTTTTGTACACCGGAAATCGAAATTGTTAGTGAAAAATCATTAGATTTCAAAGAAGGTCTAACATGTTTGTACATTTGTAGGTTAAGCTAGCGGTGTTCACCGGAAGTATCAATATAGATTTCAAAAAAGTATTACAATTTTGGAACAATTCGAGCTTGTGTTAACGTTTTTTACCGAAAATCAGTTATTTCAAACAAAAATCATACGATTTTTCAGATTATCATTCAAGTTGGGTAAAAAATTTGTCATCTGAAATCGATTATTTTAATCAAAAATTATTTGACTTCAAAAATAAAATTTACGAGTTTGAACAACTTTAGGTTATGTTAGTGTTTCTCGTCAACAATTGGTATTTTGGAAGAGAAATGCAAAGGTTTAATGGTCTATATATTGTACACAAATAATAATTCTCAAGTTAAGATATCAATTTTCATCATTTATCAAAAATATTGCCCTTGCTTGCTTCTTTTGTTTGGAAATTCAATTACTTACTTGAAACTTAAACTAATTTGTTAAAGATTTTGGTTGAAAATTAATGTTTTAACTAAAAATTTAAATATTCCATTTTCATTTAAAAAATGACCTTTTTAGTTGAACATTCAACTATTTGGTTGAAAACTTGTTTTTTTTTAGTTGCGAATTAATTTTTTTACTGAAAATTTAATTATTCCACTTTTGTTGAAAAATTATATTTTTAAGTTGAAAATTCAACTATTTGGTTGAAAATTGCTGTATTAATTTGAAAGTCGTATTTTATGTAGAAAATTAATCTTCTTGGTTGGAAATTCACCTTTTTTGTTGAGAATTCAACTATTTGGTTAAAAATTTATTTTTCTTGATTTGTTTTTGTTTACGAAAATTAATTTTTTTACTGAAAATTTAATTATTTCATTTGTGGTTGAAAAATGATCTTTTTAAGTTAAAAATTCAACGATTTGGTTAAAACTTCATGTATTCAGTTGAAAAATCATCTTTTACATAGAAAATTAATCTTCTTGTTTGGAAATTCATTTTTTTTTGAGAATTCAACTATTCGGTTAAAAATTCATTTTTCTGGTTGAAGATTCATAATTTTAGTTAAAAATGAAACTGAATGGTTAAAAATTCGTATTTTTTATTTGAATATTATTATTTAAACTGGAAATTCAACTATTCTCTTATTGTTTAAACATTTATCTTCATTAGTTGAAAATTCATATATTTTAATGTACATGAAAATACGTTGAAAATTCTTCTTTTTTGGTAGAATATTAATCTTCTTGCTATTCAACTATTTTGTTAAAAATTAGACTTTTTGGATTGAGTTCAAGTATTTTTGATTTAAAATGAAAATCTATTTTGCTTGAAATATGAACTGTTACATTTTTCGTTGAGAATTCATCTTTTTTGTTTGAAAATTTAATTAATTGATTGAAAATCCAACTAATTGGTTGGAAGTTGAATTATCTTGATCTTAATTATACGATTCAAATTTTTGCGCACATTCCTAAATGATAATTTTGCAACAAATTAATTATTTTTATTAATTGTTGAAATTATACGATGAAGAGTACTTTATATTTTGAGATATGCTTTAGTTTATCTACTGTCGAAAAATGTTATTCTATTCCTCTTGAAATAAATAAGGGATTAGATATAAAAACAAGCCTTACTTTTGAAGATCTTCAAATATTATATTGTATTTATTAATATTTGTGAAGTACACAAAAAAGCGGATTTTAAATATAAATTATTCCCAGATTAGTATCAGGAAAATCGATTGTATTTTTATCTATTGGAATTAAAAATTCTGAGCAATTTTTTCCTACAATTCTACAATTCTTATTTTATTATAAATATTGGAAGCCTGTAATTCAAATTGCTTCGCTTCATATATTGAATTTATAGTTTAAAATTTAAATTCTTGAATGAAAGAAGAATAGAATTTGAAATTAAATAATTAAAAATTTTCAGTTTCATTTGATTATGATTATATATTTTTGTTTGAGTCATATATTATCAGAAAAAATGTTGAATTTAAAATTTCTGAATTTCAAATGGTTGCATATTGACTGTTTAATTTTTCAAATTGGATCATATTTTCATGATATGAAAAATCTTCCAGTAATTATTTTTAATTAGTCTCCGTTTCAGATTGTTCAATTTTGAATTAAGGAATCTGAAATTCGAATGTTTCGAGTTTATACGTTTTAAATTTATAATTAAAATTTAAGCCTATAAAATCTATGAAGGCCAAATGCTCGGTTAAACGCCTCAAGTTAAGACTCTTTAATTTTAAACCCTTTTTTATATAATTTGAAATTATTCAGTTTGATCAATTTTAAACGTTTACATTTGAAATCACACTGTAATATTTTTTACAGAAGTGATCAGTCATTTGTTTAGTTCTGAATTTCTCTTAGAATAGGTCCTGCCTCAATATCTTAAAAACTCACAAGCATCTCCAACCCTGACACCAGTTTTCAACTTTTAATTACTCCACTCAATCATTTTCGAAAAATTCGGGTGCAAAGTTCATGTAAAAGCGCATGACTACAGTAAATAAAAAATTCAAATATTTTAAAATAATTTATAACGAAATTATTCGTAACTGAATCATTGTATGACGATGGCAAGTACATGTACTCGGTTCAAAGTAAAGTTGTGTCATTATTTCAAGGCCAGGGAACTTGAACTACTTTCTTAAAAAGAATTAACCAGTGTATTGGTTTCATTTACTGGAAGTTCCAGGGAACTATAAAACCTGTTTTTAAATTGGAGAGAAAAGTTATAATGATAACTTGAAAGTGACACAGGTTATCAGAAACGCGATTGTTTTAAAATAGAATCTAGAATCTAGACTGAGAAACTATTTCAAGCTTAATTAATATCTATCTGCAATGAGCACAAATCTTCCATTATTCAGACTGCTTTCTGAGCATGTAATACATCGATAAATTATTAAAAATAAAAATTGTATTCTCTATTGCATACCCATCATGTTCGATACGAATTTGCTGCGCTCATTTGGCGGAATCCAGAGAGCTGTCATTGGATGAATTGCAGGCCAAGTGGCGCCCTAAAAATGTATTAAAACTAATTGATAATTATCATTTTTAATGTGATTTTCATTATAAAAATGAAGATATGTGATTGAGGAGCCGGATTCTATAACCGCCTATAAATTATTCTCGCTGAACGGCGCCAATGCACAGTGGGGAAAAAGCAGCCTTTTTTGACAAAAATCGACCGACAGTACAATAATTCTTAACGGATTTTGATGTTTTTTTTAAAAGAAATAACCGTAAGTGTTCCAGGTATAAGAAGTGATTGCGAGTATTTCACTCGGACTAAACAAAAATTTGTTATTTAAAAACAAATTTTAAAGTTTACTTTTTCTAACTTTATTTTGTCATAAATCAATGTAATGACTAACTAAAAATAATGTACAGTAAGTAAGAGTATGAAGAAAAATTGTTCATAATGTTATAAGCAAACTATTGAATAAAAGTCACTTTTTCGTTATTCGCAATGATTAGCCATTTCAAATCCATAGATTTTGTATGAAATATGACTATTAATGTGTGCTTATTACAATTATTTAAGAATAGTTGAATTTATAAGAAGAATAAAATTTTCTTTTTTTACGTCTGGGAAAATTTATAATTTATAGATTTAGGTAAGAACCTAATAAACACGACATCTTCCAGTATTTATTTAAACCATTTTTATAAATAAATGCACACTTAAACTATTTTTTCATGAATAGGCTTAATTCATTTTTCTTGAAATCAACCTGAAATGTTTTGCCAAAAACTCCTTATTGCTGTCGCATTCTGCATAATGACAATACTTGTTAATTATATCAACAATTTTTAGAGTCAATTGCCCATTTTCACAATTGTTTCATTAACAGAATTCATTTTTTTTGCGAAATTAACTCGAAATGGAAGCTACTAATTCCTTAAACGATAATTAAGCCTATTCAAGAAAAAATGGTAGAAATGTACATTTCTTTATATAAATTGTTTATATAATCAACAGTTTTTGTCGCTATGAAAATTATGACAGCAAGGCGTCTATAAAAAGACATTTCGAGTCGCTTCTGCAAACAAATGAAGCCTATTCATGAAAAAATGGTGAAAATGTGCATTTGTTCAGAAAAATTGTTTATATGAATAAAAATTATTGCCAGTATGAAAAATATGGCAGCGAGGCGCCTTTGGCAAAACATTTCGAGTTGATTCCGCAAAAGAATTAAGCCTATTCATGAAAAAATGATGAAAATGTGAATTTGTTCACAAAAATTGTTTGTATAGTTAACAGTTTTTGTGACCACGCAAAATATGATAGCAAGGTGTCTCTGGAAAGACATTTCGACTGTCCCAAAGAATAAGTCACTAACCAATTTTTCCGAACATAGAGATACGACACTCTAGCGAAGTAAAATATAGTTGATACACTCTGTATACGGAAAACTTTGTTAGTTACTTATTCTTCGGGAAGGTCAATTTATAGTTGATTCCGCAAAAAATTAGACTTATTCATGAAAAAATAGTCAAAATGTGCATATGTTTATAAAAATGGTTGATATAATTATCAGTTTCTGAAGAAGTTATGAAAAATATGATAGTACAAAGTCCTCATTAAAATACACTCCAGGTCCCTTAAAAGGCCGGTTCGGTTTTGTAATTCCTAGAACTGCTGGTCCACGCAGTTTCTCAGCGGGCAGGGCGAGAGACGGTGGCGACTCTCGCCTCGGAAGGGCCGCAGTGAGCGAGTACTCAGTTGAGTATATTGCGCAATATTATGCATATTATGCCTTACAATTGGAAACGGTGCAGGCGGCTCTGACTGTTTACGTTTCGAGGGTACCAATTTAGTAACAAAGCCAGTGCGACGCAACCTCCGAAACTGTTATTATATGGGACTTGGATTGTATCTCAAGTCGATTCTGCGAAACAAAATGAAGAATATATTCATAAAAAAATGGTTAAAGTGTGCATTTGTTTATACATTTTTTTTAATAATTAGTAAACAGTAGCTATCCTTGTCTAATTGTAAGCGCACATTTATTATCCTGTCCTATTTCATACAACATGACTTTTTTCAATAATTTGTTTATAAAATTATAAACAATTTTTTTCTTACTCTAACCTACTGGTATTTATTTTTAGTTAGTCATTGCATTAATTTATGACCTGTTTTAATAAATTTGAAAATCTCAAAAGGAGTGGTATCACTGAAAAGTTAGGGGAAAAAAGTTAAAACTTTGTTGTTAAATAACAAATTTTTGTTTGATCAGAATCAAAATAAAGTTCTGCTAAGAATTGTACTGACTGTCGATTTTTTGTCCAAAAAAGGTGTTTTTTCCCACATTTCAATTTTTAACGGATTTTGATTTATTTTATTTTAAAATCAACATAAAGCCTCCAGGTAGCGAGCAACTGCTAATAAATGATTCCAGCCAAAGCAACATTTTTTCTTCAATAACAATTAAATTTGTATTTATTTAACTTTTCAAGTGTGCCACTATTTTAAAGATTTTTATATTCAATAAAAGAGGTCTGAAATCAGTATAATAACTATACAGAAATAATTTATATTACGTTGGAGTAAGAAAAAAAATTGTTTATGTTATGAACAAATTAATGAATAAGATTAATTTTGCCCTGATTTGCCATGACTAGTTATTGAAATTCATTTTTTTTCCATAAAATATGAAAAAAATTACGATCACGATTCATGAAAAGTAGCTACTCTTTTTCAATTATTTAAGCAATTTTTTAAAAGAAATACACAGTTTGACTATGTCTCGATAAATAGGCTCATTTTTTTCCTAGAATAAACTCAAAATGTTATTTCAATTACTCCTTGTTTTCATATTTTGTAATTTAACAAAAGGTTTAATTTATTTGAACAATTCTTATAAACAAATGCCTTTTTTCATAATTCTTGCATGAATAGACTTAATTGTTTTTACGGAATCGACTAAAAGTTTCTTGCCGAGCTGACTTCTTGCTGTCATATTTTTCGAATCGTCTAATCTAATGTTTTTTAACGAGCGAAGATGCATTTCCATTTGACCGTTTCGAGTTGATACGTAAGTGCAATTAAACGAGCCGCGCGGCGGAAATAAAATTTTCCTAATTTTTTAATGATGATTTATGTTGAGAAATTATTTCCGTAGAAAACATATTTATACCTTTCTGAACAACTTTTTCACTGAAAGTTTTTTTGTGACTCAAAATTCGCTCGACTCACCATGAGCTTGAAGATATAAATACATGATTGGTAAAAATGTATAACTTTTGCTCAAACAAAAATTTGTATATGTTATTTACTTTAACAGTCGTATAACACTATACAAAATATTTTCTGCAAATTCAATCAAAAAATTATTTAAATTTACTGAATTGCGGCGAGTTAAAGTAAAAAAAAGACAAAAAAAATAAGTTTGTTAAAACGAGTTTTTCGGGTTTACTTCGAAAACGGCAAAAGCTAAAACTTTTGTTTGTTTACAGAAAAAGATGTGTAATTAAATTTCCTACAAGAACATGTAATTCAAACATCAAAATTCGAAACTTGTTTGAAAAGTTTTCAGGGGACAAAGCCTTTTATGGAAAAAATGTATAGGCGGTTATCGAATCCGACTCCCCAATTATTAGGTGACTCAATAGTAAAAAAATGGCCATTTTCAGCCATATTTGAAACAGTATAACACGAGCAGCGATTTTTTTTCCTAAAAATGCTTACACCACTCTTTAGTACTTCTTCTTACCTTCTATTTCCATTTTTCATTATCCCATTTCATTTTCACACTGAAAGATTAGCAAAGAATGTGAAGAAATAAGCGAATATAATTGTGTTATTCGATTGATAAAGAGTTTGGTGTCCAAAGGTTTTTGATTTTGCTAAATCCAAATTGGAACTCAGATTTGCAAAATTCAAGATGGCGGAGTTTCGCTAATTTTTCAGTGTGAAACTGAAATGGGTAATGTGCTATATTTCGGAGAAAAAGAATTGGTTCGAGATGATCAAAAATGGAAATGAAAGGTGAACAGGAGTGATAAAAACTGGCATAAGCCCTAGGGCCTAAGCAGTTTAAAAAAAATCGCTGCTTGTGTTATATCGTTTCAAATATGACTGAAAATTGACATTTTTTACTTTTAGGTTGAGATATCTCTAAATCATGACGTATAGAAAAATTTTGGACAACGGATCTATTTTTAGGAGATCAAGAAGACTTTGGGTACAAATTTTTCCGGCCTATGTTATTATTGTAAGATCCTTACCAGGCAAAATCCTAAAAAGACTCTCAAAGCTGCCACTACAGTAAATCCAAGTGAGGCTGCAGCTGGTGTAAAAAGAGTAATTGCACTAGAAAGTAGCATGCTGTATCCAAAAACTCTTCTAGCCCCAATAATTTCCGCCAATCTTCCACCTGGAATTTCTGTACAGATATAGCCCCAGAAGAAACTTCCGAAAATCAGATTTTGTTCGTATTCGTTCCACCAATATCTCGTTTGTTCCCTTCCTTCCTGCAAGTTTTCAGATTGAAAGTGATTAATAATAACTTAAGTAAAAAAAGTCAAAATCGGGATGAAAGTACTAAAAAATTCCATTTTATTTTATTTTTTTTTCGAAATTTTCACACGTGCTGATGGGACTTATGTCCCGAAAAAATACTCATCAGGACTTTTTTAGGACAAAAATACCGTAAAATTCTTATTTAATTTTTGTGAGCAAGTCTTTTTTAGGACAAAAGTACTGGAAAAGAACCAATTAATTGTTTTAAAATTTTTACAAATCTTAAATCATTTTTGGGTCACAAGTTCTAGATAATTCCATTTTCATGTTTTTGACATTTTTAAAAGCGCTTGTGACATTTATGCCCACAAAACGTACTCCTAAAATAGGAGTCAGTACAAAAAAAGTTGAAAATATGTCCTGTTTCATAAGGATTTTTAGGACAAAAGTACCGGAGAAGGCTCACTTAATTTTTTTATCAAAACTTTTTTTTTTGACAAAAATACTGGACAAGTCCCACTTAATTATTTTTAAACTTGTATTATTATTATTGTTATTATTTCCAACTTGTCAAATTTACAACAACAAAAATTAAATTAGACTTTTCCGGTACTTTTATTCTAAAAAAATCCTGCTAAAAAAATATTAAGTAGAACTTTTCAGGTCAGAAAAAAATAAAATGTACCTTATCTAGTACTTTTGTCCCAACAATTATTTAGGATTTGTGGAAATTTATAAAGAATTAAGAGGGACTTTTCCGATATTTAGTCCTAAAAAAGTTCTGCTGAAAAAAAGTAAGTGGAACTTTTTTGGGACACAAATCCCATCAACAATTGTAAAAAATTCCGAAAATAATAAAATGTATGTTTTCTGTTACATACTTTTGTCCCAAAAATTATTTAGGACTTGTGCAAATTTAACAAGAATTAAGTATGATTTTTCGCTACTTTTGTTCTAAAAAAATCCTTCTTGAAAAAAATTAAGTATGAATTTTTCGGAACTTTTGTCCCAACGGACATATTTTGAACTTTTTCGGCACTTTAGTCCTATTTCTGCACTACACGTGTAGGATATAAATCCCATCAACACTTGTAAAGATTCCGAAAAAAATAAAATGGATCTTATCTAGCACTTTTGTTCCAAAAATTGTTTAGGTTTTCTAAAAATTTAAAAAGAAATGAGTGGGACTTTTCCGGTATTTTTTTCCTAAACAGTCCTGCTCAACAAAAAAATTAAGTGGGACTTCTTAGGTACTTTTGTCCCAAAAATTATTTACGACTTGTACAATTTTCAAAGCCAAATTAAGTAAGACATATTCTGAACTTCGTTGGTACCTTAGTCCTATTTGAGCACTACCTTTTTGGTACATAAATCTTATCAGCACTTTTGTTTAAAAGAAACCAAAACTTGAGTTGGACCTTTCCGGTACTTTTGTCCTAAAATAGTCCTGCCGAAACGGGATATATTTTCAAATTTTTGGTCCTCAGCCCTATTTCAGCAGTAATTTTTTGGGACATTATTCTGATTAGAACTTGTAGAAATTTCGGAGAAAAAATAAAATAGAACTTTTCTAGTAATTTTGTCCATATTAAAGACTTTTAAAATTGTTATGAAAAGTTGATACTCAAGTACTGATTTTTCTCACACCCAGTACTTTAGCGAGACTTAAAACCTGGATCCCAATGGGATCTTATTGGGACTTTATTCACTCTGGTAATTTTTAAATAATAATAATTTGGTAGAATAAAAGTTATAATAAAATATATTTATTTTATATTATATATAATAAATTATAATAAAAGTTGTGTTTTACAATAATTATCGTAAAACATAAGTTTTATTCTACCAAATTATTATAATTATAATTTGGACAGATGAAAATTGGGTTGATAATTCCGGTAAATTAAAATTATGGCTAAATTTTCTTCTGTCACATGAATTTCAGTAATTGAAAATAAGAATGATAAAATTCCATACGCAATATAAAAATATAAATTATTCAAGAAATCTTACTAGTTGAAGAGGTGTTCCATTACTAGAGTTCCTGACTGGAATGTTTCCTGTTTCGTTGAGTAAAATAGCATTTTCAGATGCTATCGTCAAATTGGAATGTGAATGATTTGAAGGATAAACCATTGCAACCATAGCTATGGTTAAATTCACTCGAAGCATGTAGTTTATCATGAATCCAATTATCACCATTATATTCAGCACCTGACGACACGTCAACCCTCCTGAAAAAAATATGATAAGGAAATTAAAAGAAAATCTTCTCATATACTCATATCAATTGCAGTAAAAATAGTAATTGTTAAACAAATTTTATATCAATTGTTTTTCCAGTTTCCTGGATTTGAATCACATAAAAAACAAAGTGTAATCTTTACCCCAATTTCAGTGTAAAATTTGCGTCAAGAAAAATTATTTTCTTTTGTTTCGATTTGTAAAAATCCAAATTTACCCACTTGAATATTACCCGCAACAAAAATGACATCTGTTTTTCTCTGTAATGACTTCCTGTAATGTCTGACGTAATATTGAGGCTAAAGACTGCAAAGATCACAAAACAATTTTTACGTAATCGAGCAACGTCAGTTGTAGAATCTTTTTTTTTCAATTAATCTTAACCCTTCTTCTTAACCGCAAGAAATATGATTCTACCAAGTGAATAAAGAATATTGTTTTCATAGCCTTCAGTTTCCTCATTATATTATTCAGAACCACTTAAACCAATAATTCTGTGTCAACGCAATGTTTGTGCCGGTATTTTACAATAAAACAAGAACAAGGGAATAAATGGTATCTCTACAGAAATTAAAAATTCAAAAAGTCCTTTATGTTTGATTAAATTCATATAGTTTATAAGATAAGCATTCATTGTGAGTTGTACCAAATCGTGTGGAAACGTTCTCAGAGTCTGCCTCTAACATTTTCCACGTTTTATTTTTATATACTTTTTAATCTTTCGAACCTATATTACTGCTTTTGTTTGAACTTTGGATTCAACGATGCAATTATCAAGCGATGGAGAATATCTAATAGACCCGGGTCAGTCTCGTGCACCCTCGGAATCTCTTAAATTTTATCGGTAATGTCTCGATGAGTAACTCTTTCTTACGAACACTAATTTTATTTTTACTTCCAATTAAGAATAAAAACATGCAAATTAATAGATAATAATATTTTTTAAATACATTATACAATTTTCCTCGTAAATATAAGAAGTGTATGAGCAATAACAGTCTATATGTATTAACAAAATATAAACAATTCCTGGAATTCAGTTTCCTTATTATGAAGAAACTTCTCTAAAATCGTTAGGTTAAATTAATTTGTAACAACAAATCACAAACACTTATTTGGGGCCGTGCATAAATTACTTACATTCTTTTGGGTGAAGGGGGGGCAGAAGAACAAAACTTAATTCCAGGAATTGTT
>CAKNYM010042762.1:23676-40635 GCA_932195095.1 Andricus curvator
ATATAATATTTATAGTATATACTATTACTGCTATAATTAATATTGTTACTAATAACATTATTAAATGTAATAATCATAAATTTACGAAATAATAATAAATGAATAAACAAATAGGGGGTTATCCATAAACTACGTAAGGTGTTTTTCTGAAATTTCAACCTGTCTCCTCCCATCTAAGATACCGTGAGATTTCATAAGCCCCCCCCCCCCCACACACTCATCTTACTAACATTTTATAAACTTATGGAACGAACTTACATATAAAATATAAACTCTGTTAATTAAGAAAAAGTGGAATCTTAATAAAATTAGTTTTAGAACATGAAATGCATTAATAACAATAAGAATTTAGTTTTACAAACGTACAATTTTATCATTTCTTTGGGGCCTAAGATATCTTTGTGGCTTAAAATTTCAACAATTTGATTGAAATTTTTTTTTCTGGTTGGAAAACAATACAACCGTCTATAGTTAAAAAGTAATCTGTTCCTGTTGAAAATTAATTTTTTTGTTAAAAATTCACATTTTCGAGTTGAAAATTCAACTGTTTTGTAGAAAAGGCGTATTGTCGGCTGAAAAATTGAACAATATGGCGGAAAAATCAACACATTGGTAGAAAATTGAACTATTTGGTCGACAGTTGAACTTATTTGTTAAAAATGCAATTTTTTAGTTGACTATTTTATTTTGTTGAAAATGCGATTTTTTTTTGTTGCTAAAAATTATTTTTTTTTGTTTACTGAAAAGTTAAATGTTCCATTTTTGGTTGAAAACTGATATCTTTTAGTTGAAAATTCAACTGTTTGGTTAAAAATTCATGTACTTCGTTTAAAATTCGTGTTTGTTAGTAGAAAATTATTCCTCTAGTTTTAAAATTCAACTGATTGATTGCAAATTTATTTATTTTAATGAAAATTCGTAATTTTTCTTGTAAGTCAATTTTCTTGGTTAAAAATTCAACTGTTTGGTTTAAACTTAATCTGCTTTAGCTGAGGATTAAAGTACTTTGTGGAAAATTCGGATTTTGTTGTTAAATAAACCCGTTTTTAATTCAAAAGTATAATCTTTTTTTGTTGAAATATCAACTATTACATTTTTTGTTGAAAATTCATATTTTTAGGTTGGAAATTCAACAAGGTTGAACAACTTTTTTAAAAATTTATTTTTGTGGTTGAAGATTTATAATTTTATTAGAAAGTTCATTTGTATGGTTGAAAGTTGAACTACTTTGTTGAAAATTCCTTTTTTGCCATAAAAATAAATTTTTCAACTTAAAATGTAACTATTTGGTCGGAACTGTCTTGTAGGAAACTTGTTGTTTTTTTTTGTTGTAGAAAATCAATCTTCTTCTAGATAATTCATCTTTTTGAGTCGAAAATTAATCTTCTAGGTTAAACATTTATCTTTTTGGTTGAAACTTCAACTGTTTTGTAGAAAGCTCCTCTTTTTAGTTTGAAAATGCAATATTTTGGATGAATTTTTTTTTCTTTATTGACTGAAAAACGTTTCTTTGTTGAGAATTCAATTATTTTATTGAAAATTTGACTTTTTTGGTTCAATTCACCTGTTTGTATTAAAAACAAATATTTCGTCTTGGTTAAAATATCAACTATTACATTGTTTGCTGAGAATTCATCTTTCATGCTTGAAAAGTCAACTACTTGGTTAAAAGTTCAACTACTTTATTAATTCATAAGAAACAGATTTTGCCGCCCCCCCGGATCCTCTTACGTTATTTTCAGATGATCCTAAATGAATTCACGAAAAAAATTTAGTCGAAAAAAATTACGTAAGATAGGGCCCTTATAAGTTAATTAGAAAACTCGTGTTTGCAAACGCGGAAGCTAATAATTGCAAACTGTGAAATTTTTCCATGGACCTATTAATAAGACAGCTATCATAAAGAATTGTCGAACTTGTACTTTGCCAAAACTTAAGAATTTCTAAGATTATATTAAACAACACCTTATTTCTGGTTCATTGCCAATGCGAATCACTGCGCAAAACTAAAAAAATACTATTCTGCGTCATAAAAATTTTTCTCATTGGCAGAAAAAACATTGAGATCGACATTTACAAAAAAAAATAATAATCATTTTCTATGTTCTTTAAAAAAATTAAATTAAATAATTCATTGAATTAAATTTATAATGCAGGTGCAATGAAGACAATTTTGTTTGCAAATTAGTTTTCTGTTGTTTGAACTTTCTTTCAGGCATTTAAATTTCATTTCCTTCGAGAATTAGAAATTCAAAATATATATGTATATTTTATAGTCGAGAATGAATTTCCTCTGTGATTTTGCCAACGTCACGTGCGCTATAAATATAGCGATCTGCTTCTTAGGCCAATTATACTTAGCCTTCGCCTTGCCCTGTACCTCTACATTTATATTGGTTCTGGATGAGTATTAGATAATAACTAACAGTTGACTGAAAGATTAATTTTTATTAAGTAGGGTATGACTTCCGTTAGTAAACACTAAAAATAGTCGTAATTTCACTTGTAAATCATTTTAAAAGCTGGAAGTTGCAAATTGCGTGGAAACACTCTGAAGAAAAATCTAAAAATAATTTGTTTATTCAAATACTTAACATGATTTCGTATATTGAAAATCAATCAAATGAATAAATTTTGATTACGTCACGTTTTAAAGAGAAACATTTCGGCTTAAGAGGTTTGAATGTATTAAGGATGTTATGTTAAAAAAATATACGTTATGTTCATTTTTGTTTTTTACTCCATGTACATTTTAGTTCAAAATGGAAATTTTTTTTAAATGATGTATAAAAAAGATGAAAAAATGCTTATTATCAATTGTGACTAATCTTGGAAGAGAAACTGAAGCATAGTTTAGAAAAAAAAATCGAGTTTTTATTTTGTATTTAACAGTAGTTATATGGTAATTTGTTCGAAAGAAGTCTTATACAAAGTCACATTAGTCGCACCAAGTAAATTTCAAAATTAAGTTTGACAGCTCTACTAATTCAAACAATCGCTAATATTTTATTGTTTGCCCTAGGAAATTTTATATTGAATTTTAAAATATAAATTAGGAGGTGAGCAACTTTACCCGACACGAGCGACTTCGCCCTATTTTGTGGTACATAATTCTTATTAATTTTCAAATATTCTTTGCACAATCAAAATAGACTTTAATGGTAAAACAATGTTTTAATAATATTTATTCAGTTTGAAGGATTCTAAATCTGGGTTTAAAGTATTTCTTTCTGAACTGATAAAATTGTTCAATTTTAAACGCTATTAATTCAAAATTTTCTTATTATAAAGCTTTAATGAGAAATTATTCAATTTTTAATATTCTCAATTCAAATGGTACAATTTTTCCTAGTTTTGAATCTCAATTCAATCGCAACCAAGTATAGCGAACTTCCGAGACAAACGAGAAAAAGTTGATTATAGTCGCATTTTACTTCAAAAGGTCAACAAAAGTTGCATTTTTTTTCGCACCATCGAACCATTTTTTTTTCTAAAGTCAAGCTTAGATTTCTTGTTTAAAATTCATACCGATCAACAATGGATCTTTTTTCTTGGATTTTGTGAATCGTAAAAATTTTATTAATTTTGAGATTTACTGTACATAAGTCACATTTTTTTACAGCAACAATTACTCATATTTCTTATCGAAATATGTGCACATTAATGAAAATTATCAATCCAATAGCTACGTCAACAAAAAATTCTCGAATTTGCGCTGTGTCTTTCAAATTTAAAATTATTCAATTTTTGAACTTTGAACATTTCAAACTTAAAATCATTTGGTTTGAAAGCTTATTTTTCAAACTGAATCCGTTTACTATTCTGTATTTAAAACTTCACCAATTGCGAATTTTTCAATTTAAAAACTTTTCAATTTTAAGTGAACAATTTGGAAAGTATCCAATTTCATATTCTACATTTTACGAATACGTAAGTTTGGAATTGTTTCGTCTGAACACCTGGAAATTTTTAAATATTCAACTTGGAAAGATTGATGCATTAAAAGTTTTCAAGACTTGAAACTAACGATTGTTAAATTTGTAAAGTTTTCCTGGTGGAAATATATTTATACATTAAAATACAGTAATTACAAAATTTATAAATTGTAATTCTTCGTAAAAGTATTTGAATTCTAGTAAAAAAATTGCAGTCTCTATAGAAAATTTTTGTTGTAACTTTTCACAGATTTTAACGATTTGTTGGAAAACAATGGAAAAATGTACTAGATCTTGAAACTAAATTTTTTTTCTATTTTTCGGACACTTGCACATTTTGAATCTGGGCTCTACTATCGACGAGAAAAGTCGAGTCCTCTGGCTTTGACGTTAAAAAAGTAAGTGAAGAAAAAATGGTAGCTCAATGAATGAAGGATCATTTTAAAGGTCAAAGTGTTGTACGTTATGAGCCTGAAACGAATATGCCAACAAAATGTTTATAGCTTACAGATCCGAAAATCTGTTAAAAAGTAGGGAAATTTGACAGCTTTTAAAGACAGTGAACTTTGGAACATAGTTTTTTATTGAAAAAAATAATAGGAAAAATCTGAAAAAATGCATGGTGGTACCTTAAACATTTCTAAACAAATTGTTGTTGAAAAATTTGCAGAATATAACAAGTTGTTCGTTTTTTGTACATAAATATACAACTGTAATATCTTGAGTTCTAATGAAGATAATGAAGTGATTTAAATTAAAGGTAGTTGAACTATTTGTAATTATTTACAATTTGAGAGAAGTATGTGCTTCTTTTTCTCTCTGTGCAAATTGCAATATTTGAAGAAAGTTTTTTATACTAGAAAGCAAGTGTAAGAAACCAGCGGGTGCCTTTTTTCATGGGATCGTCAGATTTTTCCTATTATTTTTTCAATAAAAAACTGTGTTCCAAAGTCTTTAAAAGTTGTTAAATTTCCCTACTTTTTAACAGATTTTCGGGTCTGTAAGCTATACAATTTTGTTGGCATATTCGTTTCAGGCTCATAACGTAAAACATTTTGACCTTTAAAATGATCCTTCATTCATTGAGCTACCATTTTTTCTTCACTTACTTTTTTAACGTAAAAGCCAGAGGACTCCAATTTATGTTTTCATTTACTTAAAAATTTTAATTGATGAGTTTAACATACTTTAAATTTAAAGTTCTTGATTTTTGAGGTTTCAAGTCTAAAGTTTCGATTTTTTTAGATTCTTTAAGTTTGAATGAAGCGATTTTGCAAAAAGGATCTTTTTACATTTAGATAATATTTGAATGCCTCATCATATATTTCATATAAAAATAATAAGACCAAACTAAATTTTGATACAATCAATATTTTTCTCGAAATGTCTGCAATTTTAACCAACATTTTTACTGAGATTCTTAATAATACACACAATTTAACAAATATTTACTATTCCTAACCCGTCACTTTTGTCAGAATACGAAATAGTTTTCGTCTTTCGAGAAGCGATTATATTATTTTAATTTGATATGTAGAAGCTAATTATAGAATTAGATAATAATATCTTATGTGATAAAATTAATTGCGCAGAAGAGCCCAAACATAATTTTTATGCGAAAGAGGAAACGTGGCTGCAAACAATTGACAAAACTACTATTGGCGTACTGTACTATACTATCACTACTATTAATTCATAATATGCTAGATAATTTAAATTAAATGCAGAATAAATATATAAAATCGAAATAATTTAACTACTCAATATATTTATCTTATTTCTTAATAAAAAAACATCATTTCTCTCAATGGTCAAAAATGTTTAAAAATATCTGCTTTTTTGCAAGGAAAAATTTAATTGTCAAGAATTTGTTACGAAAAAAGTAATGTGTGTTCAACGATTTAAACGTCTGCGTTTTTTTACAACCTTTCTGTTCACAAATGATCTGTAATCTATATATATTTACATCATACAAAGTGTATAGCATGACATGACAATTTGCAAACTAATTTACCAGAGAGTATTATGTCATAAATTCTCATGGCAGCGATTAAAATCAGTCGTTTCTCTAATCATTTATCTTGATTATCCTACCACTTGTTGTTAAACTATCCTCATGTTTCTATTTAGATTACTTAGTCATTTTTTTTACAGTTAGCTCTGTCGCCAGGGGGGGGGGGGCTTTGAAAGGGGACTTTAAAAAATTAAAACGTTCAACTTAGATCATCTTTCAAAGTTAAGATTTGAAATTTCAGTTCAAAAAGAAAATTTTACTTATTTTCAGTACCTAAACGTGGGCCATAACCTGTTGAAATAAGTGCATCCTAAAATGTAGGAGACTAGCAGGCTTCACACTTTTTAGAATTGATATTTTTTTATTGAAAACTAAACTATTTTGGTAACAAAAATTTTTTCTTTAGTTAAAAAGTAATTGTTTTGACTGAAAATTGATCTTTTCCATATCTGGTTGAAAATTCATGCATTTTGTTGAAAATGTCTTGTTTAACAGAAAATTAATCTTCTTGGTTGAAAATTCAATGTATTTTGTTGAAAATTCAACCATACTTGGTTGAAAATCTATTTTGTTAAAATTTCATGTGTTTTGTTGAAACTTCGTATTTATTGGTAGAAAATCAATCTTCTTGGTTGCAAATTCATGTATTTTGTTGAAAATTCGTCTTTTCTGGTTAAAAATTAATCTTCTTGGTTGAAACTTCAACTATTTGGTCGAAAATTTATGTATTTTGTTGAAAATTTGTCCGACTTTTTTGCTATAAAATTATTTTTCTTGGTTGGAAATTCATCTATTTTGTTGAGAATTCAACGATACTCGGTTGAAAGTGGAACTACTTTGTTAAAGATTCATTTTTTTATGACGAATTGCAAAATAATTCACCAGAGAGTATTATACCACAAGTTCTCATGGCAACGATTAAAATTAGTCGTTTCTTCAATCATTTATCTTGATTATTGCACCACATGTTGTTAAACTATCCTCGTATTTGAATCAAGATTACTTTCTCATCTTTTAAAGCAGTTAGCTTTGTCGCCAATGAGTTTACAAATAAACAGCCTTAACATTTACAGAGCTCTGTAAATATTTTTAATTTCAAGTGAATGAACTTTCAAAAATTAAAACGTTCAAGCTTAGATTATTTTTCGAAGTTAAGTTTTGAAATTTCAGTTCAAGAGAAAACTTTACTTATTTTCAGTACGTAAACGTGGGCCCATAACCTGTTGAAACAAGTACATAATGTAGGAGACTAAAAGGCTTCAAACTTATTCCCCTATTCCCCTCTTTTTCTCCCTGCTTTCAAGAAGCTTCCCCTTTTTCTCTTTTTTTCTCGCTTAAATGCGAACTGAATTAATAGAACCCAATAGGAAAATCTAACTATTTTTTGTTGAAACTTAATTTTTTTGTTTGAAAAGTGCACTCATATATTTATGTTTCGGAATTTATCTTTTTCGGTTAAAAATTCTACTATTTTGTTGAAAATTTAATTACTTTGTTGAAAATTCAACTATTGTGTTAAAAAGTAATATTTTTTAGTGGGAAATGCAACAGTTTTCGGTTAAAGTTTAATCAATTTTCTTTGAACTTTAAAGACAAAAAGAAATCCAAAATACTGCATAACTCATCTACCCAGTCCATTATTGCACGATTCTTTCTACATATTTTTCCATACACGAACAATTCCATTCATTTCCAACCGAAATGATTATCCGCGAGGTTAAACAATTGAAAGTGCTAATTACAATGTGCGAAAGATCACAGAATTCACGCCTGGTGTCAATGAAAAAACAAAAGATGAACGACTGATGAAACAAGTATATCGAGGTAATGTAAATTGAAGCGTACCCAGATGCAGACCAAAAAAAAGAGTGGTTTAAATGTGTAGATGAGACCCTAATTCGAAAAGACATAAAAATCCATAAAAACACGAGAGCTTGCATGAAAAAATGCATGGACGTGAAGGAAGCTAGAGAAGTATACCAGGACAGAAAAGTGTGACGACAAATAATTTATAAGAAATGCATGATGAAGAGTGTTAGTGGAGTGAATGACGCCTGAAACGAAAGACTCTCTCCAAGTTTTCAATGTAAAAAAAACTGATCTTCACATTTTTCTTAAAGGTTAACGGAAAAACAATTTCCACGTGTAGACAGACTTGCTAAGCACATACGGTCAAGGCTTCAAAATGTGTTCGAAACGAGGCTCGTTTTATCATTGGCGCTGAAAACGTAATCGGGATCGACGTAAAAGACACGTAACCGGCCGGTGACAATTTATTCAGGAGATAATTTATTATGATACGCTTAATTGTGCAAGCACTTTCGACAAATTACAACATCACTGATTACTAGGGCGGTCGTAAAATGCATTGGAATTTTTTTTCTCCAATTTGCATGTATACCCCCCACTCCGCCCAAAAATTTTTTAAATCTACAACAAAATAAATTTGTTTTTTCATACAAATATTATTTAAAGGTCCCACAAGCCCCATGAAGTTTACGACGTATTTCCGAAAAGAAAAAAATGCGTTTCTGTACATTTTATTCAGAATTGTCAATATTAGGTGTACCGAGTTGACCCTCAACATTTCTCTTTGCAACTGGCCATAGAATACGAATTAAAAATCACTGTTTGAATTTCACCCCCATAAGTCTGTTTTATAGGATCCTGAAAACCCCATAATTGAAAAATTGGGTTTTGCGAGTTTTTGGCGTTTAATATTTTTGTTGCGGTTTCGTTTTGTAAAAAATAAATTGTTTAAACAATTTATTATTTTTCATAGCGATTTTCTCGTAGAATATAGTTAGAAAGTCGCGATTTTTTAAAAATTGCAGTTAACAATAATAATTGGTTAAACAATGTAATATTTATAAGAATATTCTCTTCAAATAAAGCTGGAAACTTGTAGTTATTTTTGAAGTTTTCCACTTTTTGTCCATTTTTCAATTAGAATGAGCTAATAATTGAATAAAGTTAAAAAATATAATTGTTCAAACAATTTATTATCATAAGAATAATATTTTCATTGAATAATGCTAGAAAATTGCGGTTTTTTCTTAAATTTTCCACTTTTCGTCCACTTTTCACTTAGAGCGAGATAATAATTGATGCAATTCAACAATCATAACAGTTTAAATAAATTATTATTGTTTATAACTATCTTCTTCTATAATAATGGTAGATAGTTGCGGTTTTTTCTGAAATTTTAAATTTTTGTCCACTTTTCACTTAGTGAGGTAATAATTAATGCAAGTTAACAAAAATAATTGTTCAAACAATTTATTAATGTTTATAACTATCTTCTCTTAGAGGAATGCTGTAAAGTTACGTTTTTTTTCTTAAATTTTCAGTTTTTCTTTGACTTTTAAGTTATGAACAAATAATAAATGAACATCAACAAGAATTATTTTTTAAGTATTATTCCATTTTTTTCTGAATACAATTTTTTCTTACTCGTATGCTAATATTTAAAGAATATTAATTTAAACAAAAAGGCACTCAGTAACTTGCGGGACCTCTAATTATCATTTTTTATACGCATTTCTTTGTATTCAAGCACATTTTGGAAAGGTATGCATGCATGAAAATTCGAAGAAAACCAAATTTTGACCAGTCAAATCCCGAATATGAAAAAAGTTGTCTTTTTTAATCAGGATGAGTCTACAATTTTTTATTTATTGTTTGTCAACAATTTGCAAAGCAAGGCCACTACGACCTTGAAATTTTCAATTTTTTCAATTTTTTCTGTAAGTGCAAAAATTATGGTGAATTTTTTTATGTAGGGATTGTGGCGATAATTAATAATAAAGAATAAAAAATAAATAAAAGTTAATTTTGACCATGTTCTGATTTTTGTAAAATTCGCAAAAAAAAGAAGTTTTTGTAAATTACTAAATGAAACTTTTATTTGAAAAATTTGTTTAATTCTGAATTTTCATTAGCTTGAAGTGAAGAATCGACATATTATTTTTAATGCAATCAAAAAAAATGTCTAATTATTAAATTTCGAGATTTTAGAGGTTTTTGAATAACTGAAAAAACGAACTCAAAATTTTGTTGTAAGGTTTTAATAATAATGGGAAGATTGTCCACTTAAAGCTAATAAGATATAACTCAAAAATGTTTTAAAATGTTTAAATTAAAGTTTCATCCAGCAATTCATTATAATTTGTACACTCATAGAAAAATAATTTAATAATTTAAAATTTTTAGATCGTGGTGGCTTGTTATAAAATTGACAAAAAAATGGTATATTCATCTTGATTAGTAAAGGCAACTTTCTTCATTGTCGGGATTTAATTGGTCATAATTCAATGATTTCGACCTACCCTACTGCTGATTACTCGTCGTAAAAATAAAATCTACAAATTCACGTGGCTCAAATCTCCTTATTCTGCGATTAATTGTCATAATAACTGTAGAATTATCAATTAATAATCTGGACGACAATATTGACAATGAATTGCATTTAATCCGCGCATCGTCATTTATTTAATCAAGGTCACGATCTTGAGGTTCGCACGCGTTCTCGCATTAGAGGTCACCATTCGAGATTAATCGAATCGAGATTAATTGAACATTGGAAAATGATATATAAACTTTTTTTTGTTCTATTTGTATAATGCCTTTGCCCTAATAATTTTTGGACTTTGCCTTATCAGTTATGAAATTCTCAAGACTAATTGTAATTTTATCTATTGGAGAAATAATTTCTATTTCTTGTGTCCTTTGTTTAGAATTACAAAGGAGCCAGTTTTTTCCAGAGAAATTATGCAATTTTTTAATGAATTGGGTTCATCGCTCATTTAATTAGTATCAGGTATGAGGAAGCTTAAATTGAAATATGTAGCTGCAAGGTAACTTATATTATTATACCATTAGGAACTTTTTTCAAATTTCCTTCTTTAATAATCTTCGTTCTTATTTCTTATCAAGAACTTATTTCAAAATAAAGAATTTCGAATTTAAGTTTTTTTTAACAAAATTATTAAAAAATTAGAAATTTCAAATTGATAAGTTCAAAATCATTTCACTTCAAACTAGAAGCATTCTAAATTGAATATGAGGATTAGCAACATCCACAAATGTAGACGCTATCGAAAAAAATAATATGAGTTAGTACCATTTAATTATAATTTGAAGATAAAATCAAGTTTTTGAAGTTTCAAATTTTAAACTTTCAAAATCTTTCAAAAGGTAAAACATAAAATTTAAACGTTTTTTAAGGCTGTCGAACTGTAAAAAGTGGTATAATGTCAAGCATGAACTCTAGATTGGATGCAACTAAAAATTATAACGCTTTTCATAAAAAAAATAATTTCACATTCGTATTTTTAATTAAATTTCTGTTAATGTTGAAAATTTTAATTCAGAAAAGCTTTACAGTACAAAAAATTAAAAAATTTAATATTGTGAAAAATAAAAAATATGATTACTCTTCAAATTCAAAGGCTTTTACATTTGAAAAAAGAACTTCTACAACAAGAATGTTTTAGAAATTTTGTAATTTTAAATTGGCTCATTCCAGAATTAAGGACCCTTATAGAGATGTTAATCTGTTTACATTTTAAAACTTCCAATTTGAAATGAACAAAAATTGAGTAAAACATTTATAATAAACAAATTCATAACATTTAAAACACCAAAGTTAATCCAAAATTATAAGAGTCTGGATGTTTAATCAAAATTCAAACTCAGTTTAATATTTAATTTATAATGCTGCACTATTTTTTCTAAGAATTATTTTGAAAATTTTAACTTTTGACTACAATTTTTGAAAAAAAGCCATTTTCGCTGAAATGTCTTCAACCCAAAGGTCCGAAAACCAGGAATATTTTTCTTCATTTTGTACCTGGAATGTCTTACAACTATTTTTCTATACAAAAAAAATCTTTGCCAAAGCCGTTTTTGAACAAAAAAATCAATTTTTAATGTCAAAAAAACGAAATACCCAGTTTTTCTCGAAAACAAAACGAGATATGCGAAAAAGTTATGGGAGCAAAATTATTCCTGGAAAAATATTCTATAAAAAGACCAATTGAATAATTTTTAATCTTAGTTCGTTTTCTTGAAAAACTTGATTTTTCAATTTCATTATAAATTTCGTTTGTTTCTTATTTCCTGTTCTCGATATCATTATTTTAAGTAGAAAAACTGAGACTGTTAAAAGATTCTAAATATTGCTAACATTATAATGATTTTTGTTTTAAAATATCAATTTTTTGTGTAAAACGCTTACATAACCTAAAGTTGTCAAAAGTAGTCAATTTTCTTTGAAATATAATTGTTTTTACATTGTCATGAGAGAAGGTATTAGATTTGTGTCAATTTTGGCCGGCCGCCCCCCCGTTGTGTCAAATGTCTACGTTTTGAGACCCCCTGAATCCGAAAAACAGGTTTTTACGAATGTGTCTATCTGTCTGTTAGTGTATCTGTAGATTTTTAGTTTGTCAGCACGATAACTTTCGAAAGAATTGACATATTGGATTGGGCTTTGGTATACTCTTCAATTGTCCTAAAATTAAGGTCAAGTTCGTTAGCCAGCCATTTTGGATAAAAATTCAAAAAGTGAGCTCATTTTCAAAATTTTTGAGACCACTTTTTTTAAGATTTAAAAGTTATATGTACGGTTATTAGTAGTACTCAAAAAGACAAACAATTTATCCTTATCACAACAACTTTTTGAAATTGTTTGAAAAATCGAAAATTCAAATTTGGACAGCACAAAAAAATAATGAAAAATCAAATTTTCCATTTTGCGGTCAAACTATACAAGATACGAAAAAAGTTGAATAAGAAAAAATTGTGCATTCAAAAAAGGTCGACAAATTTGTTGATAATCAGTTTTTGATGGGACGCGTAGTTTCTGTTCTAATCGTCAAAAATAGCATTGAAAATAAAAATTTTAATTTTTGGAAAAAACCACACATGAGACAAGATCGTAGAATGGGCAGATGGGAGCATAAAGGCTGGTGACCTAAGTATAAATCACCAACCAAATATGACTATCAGTTCCAGTTGGGTCACGGACAACTGTACACGGAGCAACTGGGCACGAGCCCATCTGTGCACGTTCGTGGCCACTGGCACAACTGTGCACCAGCCCATCTGTGCACGTCTACATTTTGACGTGCACAGATGGGAGACTCCCAACTGTGCACGTAGAAATTTGGACGTGTACTAATGGTACCCTATCAACGGTTCACGTGCACAGATGGGAGACACCCAACTGTGCACGTGTCAAATTATACGAGAAGGTTCTCAACTTACAGATTCACGTGCACAGATGGGATACTCTCAGTTGTGTACGTCTACATTAATGCTATCAGATTTTCAACTGACAAGTTCACGTGCACAGATGTGACACTCCCAACTGTACACGTGCACAGATGGGAGACTCCCAACTGGGCACGTTTCAATTAATATGATTAGACTTTTGATTTAAAAGTCCATGTGCACAGATGGTATTCTCCCAACTGTGCACGCTGACTCGTAAGTTAAGCATCTTACCTTATTAATTGAGACGTACACAGTTCGAGGGTACCATCTGCACACATGCACTTGTAAGTTGAAAACCAGATCGTATTAATTGAGACGAGCCCAGTTGGGAGGATACCAACTGGGTACTTGGACTTTTGAATAAAGAGTCTAATTCTATTAACTGATACGCCCACGGTTGGGAGTCTCCCATATGTGCACGTGGATTTTTAAGCGAAAAATATGATCGTATTAATTGAGACGTGCCCAGTTGGGAGTCTGCCATCTGTGCACGTGAACTTGTCAGTTGAAAATCTGATAGCATTGAAGTAGACATACATAGTTGGGAGTCTCCCAACTGTGCACGTTCACATTTGGGAGTGTCCCATCTGTGCTTGCGCACAATTGTGCCAGAGGCCAACAACGTGCACAATTGTGCCAGAGGCCAACAACGTGCACAATTGTACCAGAGGCCAACAACGTGCACAGTTGTACCACTGGCCTTTGACGTGCACTCGTGCACAGTTGTACCCTTCGAAAATTGAGACGTGTACAGTTGGGAGCCTCCCATCTGTGCACGTGGTCTTGCAATTTTCAAATCTGACCGTATTATTTGAGATGTGCATAGATGGTACCCTAGCGACGGTTCACGTGCACAGATGGAAGACTCCCAACTGTGCACGTCAAAATGTAGACGTGCCCATATGGCCTGTGCACAGTTGTGCCTGTAGCCAACAACATGCACAGTTGTACCAGTGGCCACTGACGTGCACAGATTGTAAATCCTGTTTAAATTATAAAGATTTTTGTTCAAAAATACTAAATTTTGGTGTAAAACGCTAACGTAGTCTAAAATTGTCCAAAGTTGTGAACCTTCTTTGAAATCGAATTGTTCTTTGTATTAACAATACCACTTTCCGACAAAAAACACTAACATAATCCAAAATTGTTGAAAGATTCTTAAATATGCTTAAATTTGAATGATTTTCGTTTGAAAATTCTCATTTTCAGTGAAAAAAAACTAACACTACGTAAACATTTTTCAAGTTTTAAGTCTTCTTCGAAAGTTTATGATTTTGTATTTAAATAGTTTTAAAATACTAATTTCCAGTGAAAAGTTCATTCATAAAGCATGTATAATATTTACAATAATTTATCAGATAATGTGTAGGTTTTAATTCAGCCATACAAGCGTATTAAAAAGCACAAATATTTCTCAATACGAATAAGGCTTTCTATGATTTTTCTTAATGAAAGAGATTATTTGTTGATTTAATTTTTTCTTAATTTTTAATTTCACATAGAAAACAACTTCAAGTAATAAAAATCAAATCAGGTTTTCAACAACAATGATTGCGATATTTTCGAGATATATCGTTACACTACTTTTTTAGATAGGAATAAATTTTTTATTCCTGGCGCTAAATCTCCGTTTATAAAAAAATTAATTGAAAATCTTAGTACTAATATTTTGGGTAGTTGAAAAAATACTAAAGGCAAATAAAGGAACATTAGCGAAATTATTTGCTCAAAGTTATTTTTTTATAAATTTTGACTACCATCCCAACACTGATTGCAGCTAATTTACTAAACAATTACAAATCATTCTTGAATTCTTACTAATAAAAAATTATAGTTCCTAGTCTATAGTCTATAATATATTATGTAAATAGTAAATGGGTATTTATAGAATCGAGTTTCTCGTATTCCTTGAGTTAATTTTATTTAAGAATCTAGCTGGATAGTACAGGATATGTGTTTTAACTGAATGCGACCTGCCTTGATATGGGAATTAAATCTTTGGGCTCTAAAGGCTTTGTTACCAACAATGTGCAATATATTCTCGAGGTTGTCAGGCTATCTATTAGTACGGGAAATATGTAAACTTTTAGACTCTTCATTTCGCAATTTATTTTATCACTCGCAGCAATCGCTCTCGAATGCTGAGTTTGTTTTGACGTGAATTCATTTAAATCTGAAGTTGACTTATTGCCCATCACGTAAGTGTGAGTTGCTGTTTACACGCCTCCAATTCCGATAAGTTCTAATAACTAGAGAAAAAATTACACGTCACGGAATATTTTACCAATTAGCCGTGCCCCCAATTCATAAAGCGTCGCTTTTATCAAAAAAGGTGACGCGCGTGAACCAATAATCGTGGTTGCTATCATTATAATATTCTTTTCAACACTTTTAAATGGCCTAAATCTTATAGTACAGTCGAATTAAGATTTCTGCTAGAACAAATTGGCGGGAACCATTTTTTTTATCATTATTCGTAAGGACGTTTGTGGCGATTTTTGGTTTTAGTGAAGAAATACATGAAAATGCGTAGGAAATGATTTGTAAAGAATAAAATTATCTTTGAAATGAGTTGTCATCGAACCCTCTGCAACTGATGGTTTAAAAGCTATTAATTTGTTAATTAACGATACGTTTTCTCCATTACGTCTTAGCTGTATTGAATTTTCATTGTTGTAGAGACAATTTTAATCTAATTTTACTCATTAGATAGGTTATAGAAAACCTGGAAATCATGGAAAAGTCAGGACATTTTATTGGTCAGGGAAAGTCAGGGAAAAGTCAGGGATTTTGAAAAAAATTTTGCAAAAGTCAGGGAATTGCTCTAAGAGGCACTTTCAATAATTGTCAAGGATAATAGCTTTACAATTTTCAAATTTTAATGTGTAATTGTTTTGTAAAACATTCTTTATTAGAAATGTCACAAGATTAAGATTCTAGTCATTGATTATTAATGGTCAGGGAAAATAAAAAATTTGCCAGGGAAAAATCAGAGAATTTTGAAAATGTAGTTTTGCAGCCACCCTGACATAATATTCTTATCAGTAATTTATTTCTATTTCTTTGTTGGCAGTTGTTTTCTTCTGAGTTTCCTACGACTATATTTTAAGTTAAAATTTTTATTATTTGGTTTAAAATTGAACGGTTTTGTTGAAAATTCGTTTTTTTTTTCGTGTCGAAAATTGAACTATTTTGGTATAAAATTAACTTTTTGTTGAAAATTAATCTCTCTTAAGAGCATCAGACCGGAAATCTGAAAGACGTGGTTTTGGATCCGAGCGGAGCTAGAGAGATTTTGTTAACAACTTATAAAATTAATAATCAATATTCAAAAAATATTGATTATCGACCACGTAGACAAAAAACATGAACATATATATTTTGTTAAAAATTCTTCTTTCTTATTTAAATCTAACAGTTTTTTATTTACAATTAAAATCTTTTTTGGATGAAATATTTACTGTTACATTATTCGCTGAAAATTGATGTGCTTTGAAAATTGAAATTGAAAATTCAACTACTTGGATAAAACTTGAACTTCTTTGTTCAACATTTTTACATTCTCATCATAATGAGAAAGTATTGGTTTTATGTGAAAAATGACTTTCGCGGATTCCATCAAATGTCGACGTTTTGAGGCCCCCTGAGTCAGAAAAAATGTTTTTTACGTCGGTGTCTGTCTGTCTGTCGTTGTCGTTGTCGTTGTCGTTGTCGTTGTCGTTGTCGTTGTCG
>CAKNYM010042763.1:6585-19687 GCA_932195095.1 Andricus curvator
ATAATTCAAAGTTGATGCAAGAATATAAAAGATTCCTTGGTTTGAGACGAATCGATTGACCTATAATATTAATACATTTTATTAAAGAGTAGGGAAGTTATGGTAATTTATATATTTTGAAAATCGGTTTTTTATAGTAAAACTGTTTTGATTAACATAATTCAAAGTTGATGCAAGAACAGTAAAGATGTGTTCATTCGAGTCGAATCGATTGACCTATAATATTAATAAATTTTATTGGAGAGTAAGGAACCTATGGTAATGCATAATATTTGAAAATACGGGTTTTTATAGTAAAACTTTTTTCATTAGCATAATTCAAAGTTGATGCAAGGATATAAAAGATTCCTTGCTTTGGGACGAATCGATTGACCTATAATATTAATACATTTTTTTAAAGAGTAGGGAAGTTATGGTAATTTATATATTTTGAAAACCTACATACCTATTCAACCTATACAATACTATTCGCCAACCGAGCAAGTCACGCCTACCCCGAAAGGGAAATGGCTTAATGGTATAATAATAATAATAATAATAGTAAAACTTTTTTCATTAGCATAATTCAAAGTTGATGCACGGATATAAAAGATTTCTTGGTTCGAGACGAATCGATTGACCTATAATATTCATACATTTTATTAAAGAGTAGGGAAGTTATGGTAATTTATATATTTTGAAAATCGGTTTTTTATAGTAAAACTTTTTTCATTAACATAATTCAAAATTGATGCAAGAACAGAAAATATGTGTTGATTCGTGTCGAATCGATTTACCTATAATATTAATAAATTTTATTAAAGAGTAAGGAAGCTATGGCAATGCATAATATTTGAAAACACGGTTTTTTATAGTAAAACTTTTTTCTTCAACATGATTCAAAGTTGATGCAAGAATATAAAAGATTCATTGGTTCGAGACGAATCGATTGATCTATAATATTCATACATTTTATTAAAGATTAGGGAAGTAATGGTAATTTATATATTTTGAAAATCGGTTCTTTATAGTAAAACTTTTTTCATTAATATAATTCAAAGTTGATGCAACAACAGAAAATATGTGTTGATTCGTGTCGAATCGATTGACCTATAATATTAATAAATTTTTTTTGAAGAGTAAGGAAGCCATGGTAATGCATAATATTTGAAAATACGGTTTTTTATGGTAAAACTTTTTTCTTCAACATAATTCAAAGTTTATGTAAGAATATAAAAGATTCCTTGGTTCGAGACGAATCAGTTGACCTACAACGTTAATACATTTTATTAAAAAGTAGGGAAGTTATGGTAATTTATATATTTTTAAAATCGTTTTTTATAGTAAAAATTTTTTCATTAACATAATTCAAAGTTGATGCAAGAACAGAAAAGATGTGTTGATTCGAGTCGAATCGATTTACCTATAATATTAATAAATTTTATTGAAGAGTAAGGAAGCTATGGTAATGCATAATATTTGAAAACACGGTTTTTTATAGTAAAACTTTTTTACCATTATTATACAAAATTGATGCAAGAACGAAAAAGATTCCTTGATTCGAGGCAAATCGATTGATCTATAATATTAATACACTTTATTGAAGATTAAGGAAGTTATGTTCATTTATAATATTTGAATCATCTGTTTAAAACAGAAAAACTTTTTTCATCGACATAATTCAAAGTTGACGCATGAATAGAAAAGACTTTTTGATCATAAATTTTCAAATAGAATAATTCTGACAATTTTTGTAAAAAAAACCATAAAGCTGGTAAAGGGATAGGGTGCGGCAGAACTTTTCAATTCCCTTTTCCGGCTCGAAAAATTATCATTTCGAATACAAAATTTGATTTGTCTGATTTCGCTTTGTGTTAAAACAATTTTTTTTATTATTTTGTAGTTTTGCATCGAATTCACAGCTAGTTTATTTAAATGTGCGATATTTGAAAATACAATTGTTCGTTTTATAGTGGTGATGGACTAGTAATCCCGAAATTTCGGGACTATTCAAACTTATGAAAAATATTTGAGTTCTCATCCCGAATTTCGGGATGACGAGACACTTCGTTTTTGGGAATACCCTTAAATCTTTAAAATTCTTTGGAATCTTTTCAAATGAGTGAAATCTATTAAAAATATTTCAAATCTTTTGAAATCCCTTTGGGTCCACTTCAACGTATTGCAATATATTATAAATACCTTGGAAACTCTTAAAACACCCCAAAATATTTCAAATCCTTCAAAATCGTTTGAAATCCCTTGCAACTATTTAAAGCTCTTGAAAATTATTTGGAATTTTGAAAAATACACTAAAATCTATCAAAATGCTTTTGAATCACTTCAAATTATTAATATCTATTAAAAATTTCTTGGAAGCTTTTGAAACACCCCAGAATATTTTAAATTCTTTGAAATCCTTTGAAATTCTTTGAAGCTTTTGAGAATTCTTTGAAATTTTTTAATTACCCTCAAATCTTTAAAATCCTTTGGATCCACTTCGACTTATTGAAATCTATTAAAAATGCCTTGGAATCTTTTAACACATCCCAAAATATTTCAAATTCTTTGGAATCTTTTGAAATCCCTTGCAACTATTTAAAGCTCTTGAAAATTACTTGGAATTTTTGAAAATACCCTAAAACCTTTCAAATACTTTGGAGTCTCTTGAAATAATTGAAATGTAATAAAAATGACTCAACAAAATATTTCAAATCTTTCTAAATCTTTTAAAATCCCTTGAAACTATTTAAAGCTCTTGCAAATTCCTTGGATTTTTTAAAAATACCCTAAAATCTTTCAAAATCCTTTTGAATCACTTCAAATTAATAATATCTATTAAAAATTTCTTGGAATCTATTAAAATATCCCAAATTCTTTGAAATCCTTTGAAATCCCTTGAAGCTTTTTAAAGCTCTTGAATATTTCTTGGAATTTTTAAAAATACCCTAAAATCCTTCAAAATCCTTTTCAATCACTTCAAATTATTAATATCTATTAAAAATTTCTTGGAATCTTTTTAAACACCCCACAATATTTCAAATTCTTTGAAATCCTTGAAAGCTTTTTAAAGCATTTGAGAATTCCTAGAAATTTAAAAAAAAAACCTAAAATCATTAAAATGCTTTAAAATCCTTTCAAACTATTGAAATCTATTAAAAATTTCTTCGAATCTATTAAAATATCCGAAAATATTTCAAATTCTTTGAAATCCCTTGAAACTTTTTAAAGCTCTTGAATATTCCTTGGAATTTTTAAAAATACCCTCAAATCTTTAAAATCCTTTGGATCCACTTCAACTTATTGAAATCTATTAAAAATGCCTTGGAATCTTTTAAGTTACCACAAAATATTTCAAATCCTTTGAAATCTTTTTAAATCCCTTGAAACTATTTAACGCTCTTGGAAATTACTTGGAATTTTTAAAAATACCCTAAAACCTTTCAAAACCTTTTGAATCACTTCAAATTATTAATAACTATTAAAAAAATTTTGGAATTTTTTTAAACACCCTACAATATTTCAAATTCTTTGAAATCCTTTGAAATCCCTTGAAGCTTTTTAAAGCTCTTGAAAATTCCTTGGAAAAAAAAACCTCAAATCTTTCAAATCCTTTCAAATTATTGAAATCTATTAAAAATTTCTTGGAAGTTTTTAAAAATACCCTAAAATCTTTCAAACTCCTTTTGAATCAATTCAAATTATTAATATCTATTAAAAACTATTTTGAATCTTTTAAAACACCCCACAATATTTTAAATTCTTTGAAATCCCTTTAAGCTTTTTAAAGCTCTTGAATATTCCTTGGAATTTTTAAAAATACCCTCAAATCTTTAAAATTCTTTGGATCCACTTCAACTTATTGCAATTTATTAAAAATGCCTTGGAATCTTTTAAAACTCCCCAAAATATTTCAAATCCTCTGAAATCTTTTGAAATCCCTTGCAACTACTTAAAGCTCTTGAAAATTACTTGGAATTTTTAAAAATACCCTAAAACCTTTCAAATATTTTGGAATCTCTTCAAATAATTGAAATGTGTTAAAAATGTCTCAACAAAATATTTCAAATATTTCTAAATCTTTTGAAATCCCTTGAAACTATTTAAAGCTCTTGAAAAGTCCTTCGAATTTTTAAAAATACCCTAAAATCTTTCAAAATCCTTTTGAATCACTTCAAATTATTAATATCTACTAAAGATTTGTTGGAATCTTTAAAACACCCCACAATATTTCAAATTCTTTGAAATCCTTTGAAATCCCTTGGAGCTTTTTAAAGCTCTTGAATATTCCTTGGAATTTTTTAAAATACCCTCAAATCTTTAAAATCCTTTGGATCCACTTTAACTTATTGAAATATATTAAAAATGCCTTGGAATCTTTTAAGATACCCCAAAATATTTCAAATCCTTTGATATATCTGAAAATCCCTTAAAACTTTTGAAAATTACTTGGAATTTTTTTAAATACCCTAAAACCTTTCAAATAATTTGGAATCTCTTCAAATAATTGAAATGTATTAAAAATGTCTCTACAAAATATTTCAAATATTTCTAAATCTTTTAAAAACCCTTGAAACTATTTAAAGCTCTTGCAAATTCCTTGGAATTTTTAAAAATACCCTAAAACCTTTCAAAATCCTTTTGAATCACTTCAAATTATTAATATCTATTAAAATTTCCTTGGAATCTTTTGAAACACCCCACAATATTTCAAATTCTTTGAAATCTTTTGAAATCCCTTGAAGCTTTTTAAAGCTCTTGAAAATTCCTTGGAAGTTTTAAAAATACCCTAAAATCTTTCAAAACTCTTGGGATTCTTGGAATCTTTTAAGATACCCCAAAATATTTCAAATCCTTTGAAATCCCTTGCAACTATTTAAAGCTCTTGAAAATTAATTGGAATTTTTAAAAATACCCTAAAACCTTTCAAATACTTTGGAATCTCTTCAAATAATTGAAATGTATTAAAAATGTATCAACAAAATATTTCAAATCTTTTGAAATCCTTTGAGACTATTTAAAGCTCTTGAAAATTCTTTGAAATTTTTAAAAATATCCTCAAATCTTTCAAAATTCTTTTGAATCACTTCAAATTATTAATATCTAATAAAAATCTCTTGGAATCTTTTGAAACACCCCACAATATTTCAAATTCTTTGAAATCCTTTAAAGCTTTTTAAAGCTTTTGAGAATTCCTAGAAATTTTTAAAATACCCTGAAATCATTAAAATGCTTTAAAATCCTTTCAAACTATTGAAATCTATTAAAAATTTCTTCGAATCTATTAAAATATCCGAAAATATTTCAAATTCTTTGAAATCCCTTGAAACTTTTTAAAGCTCTTGAATATTCCTTGGAATTTTTAAAAATACCCTCAAATCTTTAAAATTATTTGGATCCACTTGAACTTATTGGAATCTATTAAAAATGCCTGGAAATCTCATAAGATACCCCAAAATATTTCAAATTCTTTGGAATCTTTTGAAATCCCTTGCGACTATTTAAAGCTCTTGAAAATTATTTGGAATTTTTTTAAATAACCTAAAACCTTTCAAAAACTTTGGAATCTCTGCAAATAATTGAAATGTATTAAAAATGTCTCAACAAAATATTTCAAATCTTTCTAAATCCCTTGAAACTATTTAAAGCTCTTGAAAATTCCTTGGAACTTTTAAAAATACTCTAAAATCTCTAAAAATCCTTTTGAATCACTTCAAATTATTAATATCTACTAAAAATTTCTTGGAATCTTTTGAAACACCCCACAATATTTCAAATTCTTTGAAATCCCTTGAAGCTTTTTAAAGCTCTTGAATATTCCTTGGAATTTTTAAAAACACCGTCAAATCTTTAAAATCCTTTGGATTCACTTCAACTTGGAATCTTTTAAGACACCCAAAAATATTTCAAATCCTATGATATATCTGAAAATCCATTGGAATACTTTTTAGAGCTTTTGAGAATTCCTTGAAATTATTTAAAATACCCTGAAAGTATTAAAATGCTTTAAAATCCTTTCAAATTATTGAAATCTATTAAAAATTTCTTGGAATTTATTAAAATATTTCAAATTCTTTGAAATCCTTTGAAATCCCTTGAAACTTTTTAAAGCTTTTGAAAATTACTTGGAATTTAAAAAAATACTCTGAAATCTTTAAAAATCCTTTTGAATCACTTCAAAATTACTAATATCTATTAAAAATTTCTTGGAATCTTTTAAAACAGCCCACAATATTTCAAATTCTTTGAAATCCTTTAAAATCCCTTGAAGCTTTTTAAAGATTTTGAATAAATAGCTTAAAAATATTTAAAAATATAATTTAAAAAATATAATTTAAAAAATATAATTCCTTGGAATTTTTAAAAATACCCTCAAATCTTTAAAATCCTTTGTATTCACTTCAACTTGTTGAAATCTATTAAAAATGCCTTGGAATCTTTTAAGACACCCAAAAATATTTTTAAAAATTTGATATATCTGAAAATCCCTTGAAACTTTTTACATTTTTTGAGAATTCCTTGAAATTTTTTAAAATACCCTAAAATCATTCAAATGCTTTAAAATCCTTTCAAATTATTGAAATGTATTAAAAATTTCATGGAATCTATTAAAACACCCCAAAATATTTCAAATTCTTTGAAATCCTTTGAAATCCCTTGAAGCTTTTTAAAGCTCTTGAATATTCCTTGGAATTTTTAAAAATACCCTCCAATCTTTAAAATCCTTTGGATCCACTTCAAATTATTGAAATATATTAAAAATTCCTTGGAATCTTTTAAAACAGCCCCAAATATTTTAAATCCCTTGAAATCTTTGAAATCCCTTGCAGCCATTTGAAGCTTTTGAATATTCCTTGGAAGTTTTTAAAATACCCTAAAATCTTTAAAAATCCTTTTAAAACCCTTCAAATTATTGAAATCTATTTAAAATTCCTGGTAATGTTTAAAAATCCTTTAAAAACAGTCCCAATCATTGAAATCTTTCAAAAATTCTTTGGAATCTATTAAACAACCAAAAATATTTCAAATCCCTTGAAACTTTTTGAAGCTTTTCAAAATTCCATGGAATTTTTAAAAATACCTAAAACCTTTCAAATACTTTGGAATCTCTTCAAATAATTGAAATATATTAAAAATGTCTCAAAAAAATGTTTCAAATATTTTGAAACCCCTTGAAATCTTTCGAAATCCCTTTAAACTAATGAAAATTCCTTGGAATTTTCCTTAAAATTTCTTGGAAGTTTTCAAAATAAAAAATACCTTAAAACCTTTCCAATACTTTCGAATGACTTGAAATCACTGAAATCTAATAAAAATTCCTTGGAATTTTGAAAAATCCCCTTAAATCTTTAAAATCATTTAAAATTATTGAAATCTATTTTAAAATCTTTGGAATCTTTTAAAAGACCCCAAAACATTTCAAATCCTTTGGAATATTTTTAAATTTCTTCAAAAATTTTGAAACTCTTGAAAATTCCTATTAAAAATTTCTTGGAACCTTTTAAAACACCCCAAAATATTTTAAATCCTTTGAAATCTCTTGAAAATTTTGAAAGCTCTTGAAAATTCCTTGGTAGTTTTAAAAATACCCTGAAATCTTTAAAATCCTTTGAAGTCACTTAAAATTATTGAAATCTATTAAAAATTCTTTGGAATATTTTAAAACAATCCAAAATATTTCAAATCCCTTGAAACTTTTTAAAGCTTTTCAAAATTCCATGGAATTTTTAAAAATACCCTAAAACTTTTCAAATACTTTGGAATAACTTCATATAATTTAAATCTAATAAAAATTCCTTTAAATTTTGAAAAATAACCTCAAATCTTTAAAATCCTTTGAAATAACTTAAAATTATTGAAATCTATAATTTAAAAATCTTTGGAAAATCTTTCTTAAATTTGTACTAATTTCAAACTGAACTATGTAGGATTAAAATCAAAATTAGAAGCTAAAATTATTTTTTCGACAAGTCTCAGACTCACTTTAAAGATCAAAAATAGTGTAAATAATGTCCCAATTATTTTTAAATATTGTCAAGATAGTGTCATACTTCTTATAGTTAGTTGAAAATTCTACTGTTTTGTTGCAAATTCGTCTTTTTGGCTCAAAAATTCAACAATTAGACTAAATTAGTTTTTCATTCTCGACTAACAACTTTTTTATTAAAAATTTAATTATTTTTTCGAACATTCATCTTTTCGGTATAAAAATTCATCTCTTTCTGTAGAAATTTCAAAATATTTTGTTAAAAATTAATCTGTTTCTAAATAATTTTTTTTTGAAAAAAGATCTTCTCCTTTCGCTCCGCTGGGAATCGAACCGCAGAACTACTGATTTCCGGTCATGTGCTTTCCCATTAAGCTACTAGAGAGATCGAGAGAAGAAACTTTTTTCAGAAATACACGCATTATTTTTCTAGATGGTACAAATCAAATTTTTCAAGGAATCTGTATTTATTTTATTTTATATATGTGGTTCGATTCCCAGCGGAGTGAAAGGAGAAGATCTTTTTCAGAAAAAAATTATTTAAAATAATTTTTCTTTCATAGCTCCATCTAGTCTGAAAAGACGTTAAATATTTTCTGTTATTCTCTAATGATAATACAGATTCCTTAAAAAATTTGATTTGTACCATCTAGTAGAATAATGCGCGTATTTCTGAAAAAAGTTTCTTCTCTCGATCTCTCTAGTAGCTTAATGGGAAAGCACCTGACCGGGAATCAGTAGTTCTGTGGTTCGATTCCCAGCGGAGCGAAAGGAGAAGATCTTTTTTCGGAAAAAAATTATTTACAATAATTTTTCTTTCATAGCTCCATCTAGTCTGAAAAGACGTTAAATATTTTCTGTTATTCTCTAATGATAATACAGATTCATTGAAAAATTTGATTTGTACGATCTAGAAAAATAATTCGTGTATTTCTAAAAAAAGTTTCTTCTCTCGATCTCTCTAGTAGCTTAATGGGAAAGCGCCTGGCCGAAAATCTGTAGTTCTGTGGTTCGATTCCCAGCGGAGCGAAAGGAGATCTTTTTTCAGAAAATAATTTTTCTTTCATAGCTCCATCTAGTCTGAAAAGACGTTAAATATTTTCTATTATTCTCTAGTGATAATGCAGATTCCTTGAAAATTTTGATTTGTACCCTCTAGCAAAATGATGCGTGTATTTCTGAAAAAAGTTTCTTCTCTCGATCTCTCTATTAGCTTAATGGAAAGCACCTGACCGGAAATCAGTAGTTCTATGGTTCGATTCCCAGCGGAGCGAAAGGAGATCTTTTTTCAGAAAATAATTTTTCTTTCATAACTTCATCTAGTCTGAAAAGACGTTAAATATTTTCTGTTATTCTCTAATGATAATACAGATTCCTTGAATAATCTGTTTCTGTAGAAATTTCAAATCTTTCGGTTAAAAATTAATCTGTTTTGATTGAAATTAAATTTTTTGTTGGAATTCAATTTTTTGTTGAAAATTCACATTTTCTGGTTGAAAATGTAAATTTTTTGTAGAAAATTCGTAGTTTCAGCTCGAAAATTAAACAACTTGGTAGAAAATTTATGTATTTTGTTAAAAATTCTTCTTTTTTGGTAGAAAATCAATTTTTTGTTCAAAAATTAAGTATTTTATTGAAAATTCGTCTTTGTTGATTAATCCCAACTGTTTTTTATTTTTAATTAAAATATTTTTTGTTAAAATATCAAATATTACATTTAGCGTTGAAAATTCATCCTTTTATATTGGAAATTCATATTCATGGTTAGAAAATTTAACTGTTTTAAAGAAAAATCGTCTTTTTGGCTTAAAAATTCAACTACTTGATAAAAAATTCAACTGTTTTGTAAAAAATTAGTTTTTTTTTATTACAAATTAATTTCCCTCAATGAAAATTTAAAAACTCTATTTTTGGTTAAAAATTGATGTTTTTTGGTTTAAAAATGCAACTATTCAGATCAAAAAATTTAGAAAGTCTGGGTCGTAGAGAAAACTTCACACTCGTGCAGAACTGCCTACTTTCCCCACTTGTAGCACAATATACTATTTCCAAATAATTCTTAATTAAAGAAAGAATTTTCGTATGAAAATTACAAATTTTGTCTTAAAAATGGAAATCGCAATAGAAAAGATCAAAGTCTCTAACTAAAGAATTTTTTTTAATTTTCCAGGTAAATCCCCCATACTACGTTCCTCTTGTTGAAATAGTACCAGCCCCATGGACTCGTCCCGAAATTCCTATTCAAACCAAAGCCATAATGACTGAAATTGGTCAAGCACCAGTTGTTCTTAGCAGAGAAATTGATGGATTTGCTCTCAACAGGATGCAGTACGCATTTTATTATTTTCCCGAATTAAGGCCATGTAATACTTACCCAATTCCTACCTTACCGACATTTTTTCGCAACATCTACGAATTGAGATATTGAGATGAAAAAATTGGGAAATTAATGAATGGCATTAAGAAACGTTTGTATTGTCCTAAATTTCTGGAAAAACCAAAAAAAAATCCAAACATTTTTCAAATATTAAAGCAGGCTCGGCTGCGGATTGCGATGAAAAATGTAATCTTCAGGTTAAATAAAAAATAAAAACGTACTCCCGTGATATTGTCTTTTGGAATGAAATAAAAAAAATTTAGATCTAAGAAAGTCATTCAAAAAGATTTTCTCGGGAGTAAGTTTTTATTTTTTATTTAAACTGAAGATTACATTTCTTGTCGCAATCCGCAGCCGAGACTGATCTAATCTAAGGTAAATGTCACTTTGAGATTGTCAACATCCACGTCTGTTTTCTCAAAACTGGATAACTTTTTCGAATCAAAATTGTTTGGCCTTAATTTAATTTTGAATTTGAAATCTTCAAATTCGACATATTAAAAAAAAATTCAAAATTGCATCATTTTCCATTGTAAATCTTTAAAATTGAACCATATTAAAAAAAACGTTTAAAATATAATTTTCAAGTATAAACGTTCCAAATTAATGTATCCTCAATTTTAAATCTTTAAAATTGTATTATTTAAAAAAGGTTCGAAATTACATACCTTTAAAATCTATGACAAAATCTTGACAGTTGAATAATTTGCAATTCTACGTTTTCAAAATTCATCATTTTTCAATTTTTCTCTTGAACTTTGAAGATTTTTTATTTTTTTAATTAACAATTAAAAATTATGCAAGCTTTACGTTTGACAATTAAAGATTCTGTTATTTTGATCATTTAGGATTGAAATTTCTTCAATTCGGAATATTTATAATTGACAACTCTTGGCTTTTAATCTCCAAATAATCAAAATTTAAAAAAGCTGATTTAGAAATTTTCAACCGAAAAACATAAATTTTCAGTCAAATATAGAATAATTAAATTTTAAGTTAGAAAAATAAATTTTCAACCAAAGAAATGAATTTTTAACGAAAATTATGAATCTTTAATCAAAGAAATAAATTTTTAACGGAAGAGTTGAATTTGTAACCAAAACGAAGAATTTTCTACCCAAAAAGACACATTTTCAATCAAATACATGAATTTTTCAGTAAGAAATATAAGTTTTCAACCAGAAATACAATAGTTAAATTTTCAGTTAAAAAATTAATTTTCAAAAATCAAAAATTAATTTTCAGCAAAATAGTTGAATTTTCAACCGAAGAAATTATTTTTTAACCAAAAAGATAAATTTTCAACTAATGAGATTACTTTTCTATCAAAAAGACGAATTTTTAAAAAATACATGAATTTTCAACGAAAAAAGATAGTAAATTTTCAACGAAAAATGGAATAGTTAAATTTTTAGTTAATAAAAATTAAATTTCAATAAAAAAAACGATTTTTCAACAAAATAGTTCAATTTTCAACCAAAGAAATAGAATGTTCAAATTAATTAATTAATCTTCCAACAAGAAAATTATTTTTTAACCAAATAGTTGAATTTTTAACTAAAAAAGATAATTAAATTTTCAACCAAAAATGGAATAGTTAAATTTTCAGTTAAAAAACGAATTTCAAAAAAACGCTTCCGTTTTCAAAAAAAAAAATGAATTTTAAGCAAAAATGATGAATCTTCAAAAAAAATGTAACCGAGTGGTTGAATTTTTAATCAAAAAGTTGAATTTTCCTAGTTAAATTTTGAGCTTAATAATTGATTTAAAAAAAAAATTTGTTCATAAAAATAGTTAAATTTCAACCAAAAAAAAAGGTTTACAGCTAAAATGATGAATCATAAAAAGAAAAAAATGAATTATCAACAAAGTAGTTCCACTTTCGGCTAAATAGTTGAATTTTTAAATAAAAAAGATGAATTCAAAAACAAAAAATGTAATAGTTTAAATTTCAACCAAAAAAGATTTTAATTTTAAACCAAAAACAGTCAAATTCGACCAAAAAGATGAATTTTCTTCAACCAAATAGTTGAATCCTCAAACAAAAGAATTTAATTTTCAACCAAACAGTTGCATTTTTAACTAAAAAAGATTAAATTTCTGAGAGATGAATTTTTAAAGAAAAACACAAATTTTTAACAAGAGTAGAATTTTCGTGACAAAAAGACCTACTTGTTATCAAGAAAATAATTTTATTTTCTAAATCTAATTTCCTTAAATTTCCACGTCAGATTATCGAATATTCCCTGACACTTTGAAACTTTTATTTGTCATTCCCTAATTTTCCAGAATTCCTTGACCTGTAGCACCCTTAAAATATAATAAATTATTTTAATTAATTTTTTAAAAATTAAAAATTTTTTTTTTTTCATATTAATTTTAAATTCTAGGTACGCACTTTTAAACGAAGTCTGGCGTTTGGTTGCTGACGGAATTTTAGACGTTAAAGACGTAGATATTGTTATGAGCGAAGGCCTTGGAATGCGTTACGCTTTCCTAGGTGCTTTGGAAACGTGTCACCTTAACGCAGAAGGTAAGATTTTAACATTAAAATCAAAATAAAAAATTAGTCAAAGTAGGCACCATGCTTTAAAAAAGTTTTACGTAGCCTATTAAGACGTTAATTAAATTGTGCAGCCCCCCCCCCCCTTCCTGCCCCAACCCTACTCACCATACTTTCCCCTCCCATCACTTCACCCTTCCCCAACTTCTTCCTCTATTTCCACCTCTCCTCACTTCGCCAGCTAAAACTCACCTTC
>CAKNYM010042763.1:21724-36560 GCA_932195095.1 Andricus curvator
TCGCAACCACTCCCTTCTCCAACTTCTTTCTCCTTTACTTCCTTCTCCCCTCACTTCGCCAACTAACACTCCCCTTCCCGAGTCATCAATTTCCCTCCCCAACTCATCCGCACTAACCTACTAGCCCTTCATTCACTCCCAATCACTTCCTCTACTTATCCTCCCCTCATTTCCTCTCTTTTCCCACCCCTCATTTCATTACCCCTACTTACCCTCCCATTATTTCCCCCTATCTCTACGATCCCTCCCCTACCTTCCCCAACCCTCATTTCCTATCACTTCTCACTACATTCCCACCATTTTTCCCCTCCTGGGAAAAAAGTACGACAGGCGGACGAACACCCGACCAAAACGATAATAATTTCTGGCCGGGCTACGAAAACCTAAAACTGAAGAATTTCGGGCTTCAGACTGACTTTAGAGATCACAAATAGGGTAAATAGTGCCACAAAGATTTAAAAATAGTGTTATAAAATTATTCAAGTATTAAAAATGAACTTCATTTTTTATTCGAAATGTTATTCTTTAGTCCCAAAATTTCTATTTATCGCAGGCTTCAGTCTTTCCCATTTTTCCACTTAAATGCGAACTGAATTAATAGAACCCAATAGGAAAATCCTTAAAAATATCTTCGTTGAAAGTTCGTTCTTCTCGGTTGAAATGTCTGCTATTAAATTTTTCGTTAAGCGTTCAGCGCATTTATATAAGAATTTTATTATTTAATTCAAAATTGAATTTTGTTAACAATTCAAAAATTTTATTAAAGGCATACTTTTTGGTTGATAATTCATCTTTTTGGTTTGATAATTCAACAATTTGATTTAAATTTTGCTTCTTTCTTGACTAAAATTTTTTTAAATTGAAAATTCAACTATTTTTCAAACATTCATCTTTTTGGTTTGAAAATTTATCTTTTCCTGTAGAAATTTCATCAATTTTTGTTTAAAATTCACTGTCTGGTTAAAAATTAATCTATTTCGGTTGCAAATTAACTTTTCTGTTGAAAATTTTAATTTTCGGTTTGAAAACTCAACTATTTTGTACAAAAATTGGTATTTTCGGGTCGAAAATTAAACAATTTGGTAGAAAATTGATGCATTTTGTTCAAAATTCGTATTTTTTTGTAGAAATTCAATTTTCTTGGTTAAAAATGCTTGAAAAATAATCTGTTTTAGTGGAGGATTCAAGTATTTTATTGAAAATTAGTTTTTGTTAGTTAAATCCAAATGTTCTTTATTTTTTATTAATTTTTTTTTAAATATCAACTTCTTTTCTCGTTGAAAATTATCTTTTTAGGTGGAAAATACTTTCTTAAAAGTTCATTGTTTGGTTGAAGATTCATAATTTTAGATTAAAATTCTTTTTATTTATTGTTAAAAATTCAACCGTTTTATAGAAAATTCGTCCTTTCGGCTTGAAAATTCCACAATTTGTTAAAAAAATTAACATTTTTGTGGAAAATTCTTTTTTTTATTGATAATTAATTCTCCTCAAAAAAAAAATTAACTACACCATTTTTTGTTAAAAATTGATCTTTTGTAGTTTAAAAATTCAACTATTTATTTTTAAAAATTTAGAAACAAAAAATATAAACTAAAAATTAATCAAATAAAATGTGGACTAACATCACATCCATTGTTTAAAATATTTATTTTGGAAATTTGCCTTTTTTGGTATAAAATTCAACTACATGTGGTTAAAAATGTATGTATTTTGTTGAAACTTCTTTCTATCTCTTTGTCTTTAAAATTCAACAGTCTTGTAGAAAATTCGATTTGACTCTATTGAAAATTAATTTTTTCAACTAAAAATTCAACTAGTTTATTTTTGGTGGAAAATTGATTTTTTTTTTAGTTGAAAATTTGTACTATTTAGTTGAAGATTCATATATTTTCTTTAAAAATCGTCTTTTCGATAGAAAATTAATACTCTTGGTTTAAAATTCAACTATTTTGTAGAAAATATATATTTTTTGTTAACAATTGGTCTTTCATGGTAGAAAATAAATTTTTTTTTGTTTAAATATCAACTATTACATTTTTTGGTGAAAATCAGTCTCTCCAGGTTAAAAATTCAACTGGTTTGTAGAAAATTTGTCTGTCTGGCTTGAAAATTCAACAAGTTGGTAAAAAATTCAAGACGTTGGTAGAAAATTCGACTGCTTTGCGTTGGAAATTCAGTTTTTTTTAAAAGCTCATCTTTTTGGCCTGAAAATTCAACATTTTGGTCGGACCCATTAATAAAATTTGTAGCCAATAGCGTGGTGAGTCCGAGGCCTGGAATTTTCAGCAACCACCCTAACAATTACAATAAAAAATGTTTAAATTCAGACTAGAACTAATGGAATTTTTTCTTCTTCATATTTTTCAGGAATGAAAAAATATTGCGAATCCTACGCTAAAGGAATTTACAATGTCAGTATGGATTTCGGACCTGTTCCAAAATTCGAGGGTGAAATGGAAGAAAAAATCAGTAAAGAACTGAACGCAATTTGTCCACTTGACAAACTTCAAGAAAGGCGTGCGTGGAGAGACACAGCACTGACGAAATTGTCGATATTAAAAAAAGAAATTAACGAATTGCAGAAAAAATAATTTCAAGCGAGAATGAAAAACCAAATTCAATTTTTTCAGTTTCATCGAATTTTTTTATTGATCTTTGTGATATTCAATGACCATTTTTTATAGTATGTGTAAAATAGAATGTACCAATACATATTCAAAATAAATTGTTCTTTTTTTTAAACTAGTGAAAAAAAAATTTAACCTCTTCCAATTCAGAAAAAAAATAAACAAAATTTAATCCCTTTCAACTCTATAAAAATCTCAAAAATAAAATATTCCCTCTTTCAATTCAGAAAAATGTTTAAAATAAACAATCCTTCCAATACACTTAATAAAAATGTTTTTTTAAAAATGACCTCTTCCAATTTATAAAAAAAAAACCTATCATTCCTTCCAACTCAATAAAAATTATATAAAAACGAAAAAGGTCCTCTTCCAATTAGAAAAAAAAGGAAAACCAAAATTTCCTATATTCGAACTCATTAAAAATGTAGAAAATACAAAATTACTCTTTTCCAATTCAGGAAAAATATTTAAAATAAAAAGTTATTCCTTCCAACTCTATAAAAATCTTAATGAGAAAATTTTCCTGTTCCAATTCAGAAAAAATTGAAAATTAAAATGTCCTTCCAACTCAACAAAAATTTTCAAAACAAAATAAGTGCCTCTTCCAGTTAAGAAAAATTTGGAAACAAAAATGTCCTCCTTAACAACTCAATAAAAATCCAACTTTCCAACTCCATAAAAATCTTGAAAGCAAAAAAATGTCCCTCTTCTAAGTTAAAAATAAAAATGTTAAAAATAAAAAATTACCCTCCTCCAATTCAGAAAAAAATGTAAATAAAAAGTTCCCCAATTTAAGACAATAAAAAATCCATAAAGGAAAAATAGCCTCTTTTAATTCAGAAATAAATAAATAACCCTTCGAACTCTACAAAAATCTTAAAAATGAAAAATTTCCTTCTTTCAATTCAGAAAAAAAATGAAAACCAGATTTCCTCCAACCCAACTCAATAAAAATATTAAAAATTATCCTTCCAATTCACAAAATATTGAAAACCAAAATTTCCTCCTTTTCAACTCGATAAAAAAATTAAAAATATATTAACAAAATTGTAAACTTGAAAATAACAAATTTCCCTCCTTCAGTTTAGAAAAAGTTGGAAATTAAAATTTCCACCCTTTAACTCAATAAAAATTCCATAAAGAAAAAATGGCCTCTTTCAATTCAGAACTAAATAAACAACCAAAATGTCGTCCCTTCCAACTCTAAAATCTTAAAAATGAAAAAAATTCCCTCTTGCAAGTCAGAAAAAATTGAAACCCAAAATTTCCTCCGTTCCAACTCAATAAAAATGTGAAAAATAAAAAAAATGTCTTTAAATTCAGAAAAAAAGAAAATATAAAAATTCTTCCCTTGAACTAAAAAAAAAATGGCCTCTTCCAATTCATAAAATATTGAAAACTAAAATTTCCTCCTTTTCCCTTTTCCAATTCAGAAATTGAAAATAAAAACAGACGCTTAAACACAAGAAAATTGTTAAATGCAAACAATGGCCTCTTCCAATTAATAAAGTATTGAAACCCAAAATTTCCTCCTTTCCAATAAAATTTTCAAACTATAAAATGCCACTCTTCCAATTCAGAGAGAAATTGAAAATAAAATAAGCACATAAACTCAATAAAAATGTTAAAAAGAAAAAAATGATCTCTTCCATTACAGAAAAAAATAGACAAAATCTCATCTCTTTCAAATCAATGAAAAACCCCATAAAGTGCCTCTTCCAATTCAGAAACAAACTGAAAACAAAAATTTACGCCCTTCCAACTCAATGAAAATGTAAAAAACAAAAAAGTTCCTCTTACCATTCGGAAAAAAATTAAATACCAATATTTCTTCCCTTTCTTTTAAAATCAGAATTGTGAAATTCAAACTTTTTTTTATACATAAATCATTTTAAGATGAATTATTTTTATTTTAAGTCGTTTCAAATTAATAATTGTTCAATTATTATTTGTACATAAAAACTCCACACTTTAACTTACAAATTAAATTTTTTTAATTGAACAGTTAAAAAATTGCAGCGCTTAAATTTTTAATTTAGCACTCTGAAATTTTAACGATTTAAGTCTATCTATTTCAAACAATTTAGTCCTAAAGTGTTTCATTTTGAATATTTAATTTATAATTGCTCATTTTGAAGGAACAGTCAAATATTGCTAAATATAAAAAAATTGTTCTTTTTTTAATTAAATAATTTCAAATTAAGTAAAAGCGATTAACTATGAATCTATTAATTTGAAATTATTGAAAAATTGAAAATAGTTTATAAATTTGCAATCGGATATTTAAATTTGTTTCAGAATCGTCTTATAAACTCAATTAATTTTCAATTCTTAATACGCAAACTACAGTTCAGTTTTAAAAATAATTAATTTATATTCACAGATGATCAACTTAAAATTAATTTTAAAATCCAATCAAACGAAAAATTACGCTTAAAAATAAATACCTAAAATGGAAAAGTGTTAAAGTAAAAAATTGTATAATTACGCACTGTAAATTGAATGATTTCATTATTTAAAGAGTTAACAACTGAACTAAACATTTTTTTAAAGTTGAAATCAAACTTATTTTAAATTTTATTATATCACGCGATATGAAATTCATGATATTTCAAGTGATTGGATAAATTTTTCTTCTAAAAACTTCTAAAATTCCCGGTCAAAAAAATTTCCCATTCCAGGGAACACCCTGAATAACTGTTGAAACGTGCTGAAAACCCTAATTTAAAGTAAGAAAATACATAAGGAGCGAAAGAGAAAGAATCTGAACTGAGCGATTACCACTTTTATTTTTTATTTTCACTTACAAAAAAGTTTACCGCTTACCCCCAACACGTGGGGCAGCTTTTTGCGTCACTTTTGCGGCTTTCTGTTTGGGTGCAGGTTTTGCCTTCGGGGGAGCGGCAGCCTTTTTCGCAACCTTTACAGCCTTCTTCTGTTCCTTTGCGGCCCTAAAAAAGAATATAATTTCATTTTAAAATACAACTCGAAATAAAACTCTTTAATAGTGAATTCATATTTTCGTATTTCAAATAAGAAAGTTTTTATTTTGTTTGTTCGGACCCGCAAAACCAGACAGTGTGATCGCAACTGCGCACAATTCTGGGTGAAGCAGCCAGCTTTTTGCTCTAAGACATTCTGAAATCTATCTAGACATGAAAAGTCTTGATAGAGGAACAGATGTCTAAATTTCTACCAAGACTACTTTAATAAAAAGAAGAAAAATTGTTTTGGAAACCAATACTTAATCAAAAGGTACCATAAATTATGATAAATTATTCAGCAGACAGAATTAAATTTTAATTTTAGACTTAGATGTAAAAAAAAATTTAGAATACTCGTAATACCAATTTGAATCAAATCTAAAATAAATCAAGATTAAAGAATTCCAAACGAAATTTTCTGTTTCTGACTACGGAAAATAGCGCTGGTTCATTTTAATTCAAGAACAGGGTGTCTACTCAAATCCTGGAGAAAAAATTCCGACATTTTCAGATTTTATACAGGTATCTCAAGATTTTTCTAGGTATAATTTTTCATAGTACGGAGAGGAGATTTTTAACGAAAATAGGGAAACTTAATTAAACTTTGAAGTAAAATTGATGTGGGTACCATATTGAATTCAATTTAAAACGCTTCAAATTCCTGAATTTTCAAGTAAAAATATTGCATTTTCAACAAGATAGATGAATTTTTAACGAAATAGTTAAATTTTGAACTAAAAAAAAAGATAAATTTTCAACAAAAAGGAGTTAATATTCAACCAAAGATTAGAATTTTTAACCAAAATGCTGATTTTTTAACGAAGAAAATTAATTTTCTAGAAAAAAGATACCATAGAATATGGAACAGTTAAATTTTCAGTTAAAAAAATTAACTTTCAACCAAGAAAAAAGAACAATTTTCAACAAAATAGTTACATTTTCAATTAAAATTATGAATTTTCAACTAAAATGATGAAACTTTAATTCTAACAGTCGAATTTTAAACCAAAAAGATGAATTTTCAACTAAAAATATGAATCTTTAACTGGAATAGTCGAATTTTCAACCAAAAACATGAATTTTCAACCACGAAAATTAATTTTTGGCCGAAAAAGACGAAGATTCAAAAAAATTCCTTAATTTTTCTACGAAAAAAATCAATTTTCAACTAAACACTGAACAGTTAAACTTTCAGTTTAGAAAATTAATTGTCAACCAAAGATGAATTTTTAACTAAAACGATGAAATATTCAACTGGTTTAGTTAAATTTGGAGTTAAAAAAATTAATTTTCATCCATAAAGATGAATTTTTTAACTAAAATGATGAACATTTAACACTAGTAATTGAATTTTTAACAAAACAGTTTGACTTTCTAAGCAGTTAAATTTTCAACCAAAAATATGAATTTTTAACTAAAATGATGAATCTTTAACTGAAAGTTTTGCTTTTTCACCCAAGGAGATTAATTTTCTTGCAAAAAATACAAATTTTAAACCAAATAGTTGAATTTTCAACTTAAAAAGATACATTTTTAACCAAAAATGGAATATTTAAATTTTCAACCAACATAAACAACATATTTCATACAAAATAGTTAAATTTGCAACCAAAGCGATGAATTTTCAATTCAAATGATGAATTTTCTACTGGAAAAGTTGAATTTTCAACCAGAAAGATTAATTTTCAACTAAAATGATTAGCATTTACAACCAAAAAGGTGAATTTTCAACAAAGAAGATTAATTTTTTTAACAAAAAAGACGAATTTTTAACAAAATTAATGAATTTTCATCTGAGAAGAAAACATAAATTTTCAACCAAAAATTGAATAGTTAAATTTTTATTTAGAAAAATTAATGTTAAACCAAAAAGATGAATTTTGAACTAAAATTATGAATCTTCAATTGTCATAGTTGAATTTTGAACAACAAAAAAGTGCATTTTTAACGAAAGAGTAACTTTCAACTAAGCAGTTGAATTTTCAACCAAAAAGATGAATTTTGAAGTAAAATGTTGAATCTTTAACTAGAATAGTTCAATTTTCAAGCAATGAGATTAATTTTCTCCCAAAAGAAAAATTTTAACCAAAAAGTTGAAATCTCAACTAAAAATGATCTTCAACAAAAAATGGAATAATTAAATTTTCAACCAACAAAAACAAACAATTTTCCACCAAATAGTTAAATTTTCAACCAAAGTGATGAATTTTCAATTAAAATGATGAATCTTCACCTGGATTAGTTTGCTTTTTTAACAAAAAAGATTAATTTTCAACTAAAATTATGAATCTTTTACTAGATCAATTGAATTTTCAACCAAGACGAATTATTTAGTAAAAAAAATGAATTTTCAAACAAAATAGATTAATTTTCCACTAAAAAATGATACATTTTCAACCACAAATTGAATAGTTAACTTTTCATTTAAAAACATTAATATTTAAACAAAAAGATTAATTTTAAATTAATATGATCGAATATTCAACTGAAATAGATAAATTTTTAGTTAAGAAAATGAATTGCTAACAACAAAGAAAAACGATTTTTCAACAAAATAATTAAAGTTTCAACTAGAATAGTTAAATTTTCAGTAAAAAAAATTGATTTTCAACCAAACAAAAACGAACTTTCAACAAAATAGTTACATTTTCAATTAGAGATGAATTTTCAATTAAAATGATGAACCACCCACCAAAAAATTACAAAGTACTTAAATGTTCATGCCAAAAAGATGAATTGTCAACGAAAAATGTACTAGTTGATATTTCAACCAAAAAATGTTTTAATATTAAATCAAAAACAGTTGAATTCAGTAAAAAATACCAATTTTCAACAAAAGTTGAATGTTCAACTAAGAAAGATTCTTCACAGAAGAGAGAAAAATAAATTTATAACCAAAATGTACCGATTTTCAACCAAATAACATGAATTTTCAACCAAATAGTTTAATTTTCAATTAATAAGATAAATTTTCAACCAAAAATCGAATAGTTAATTTTTCAGTTAAAAGAATTAATTTCCAGGAGAAAAATAAAGAATTTTCAACAAAATAGTTAAACCCAGTAATATAATTTCTTATTACAATTAGAAAAAAAATGAAGCACGCGCTCGAAAAAAATTCCCTGGCTTTAAAAAAAAAATGTCCTGAAATTTAAAAGTTTTTCCAGGTATATAAAAATGCCCTGATTATCCCAGGTTTTCCATGTGAGCAGACACCCTGATGTATAATAAATTATGTACCTGAAGTTCTGAACGTTCAAATTTACGAAATATTTTTTCCCAATTCTATTTTATCCATAAATATTGTTCCAACTACAATTTAAAATATGCATTATAATTTTGTTTTAGTAAATATATTATTTCCAATATAATTGAACAAACATTTTAGCCCATTTTATAGTTTACAAAGTCATCAGTTAAAAAATTCGTTCATTTGAACGTTCAGAACTTCAAGCCCGTTAATAAATTTAAGATAAAAGTAATACAGGGTTTCCAGCGATTCTTAGAAAGAAAATTCAAGGTCTTTTCCAGGTTTTCCAGGTCAAGAAATCAAGTTTTTCCAGGTCTACTTTTTTACATCAAATAATGAAATAACCGTTGTTTATACATGCAAAAAATGAGCCATTTCATTTTTTATTGGCCAACATTTTCCAAAGAAAGCTTTTGAAATCTTTGTGAATTCGTTGAAATCTGTTGAAGTATTTAAAATCTTTGTGAAATCTTTAAAAAGCTTTTGGAATGTTAAAAAATCGTTGTGAAATGTTTGAAATTTTATGACATTTGGTGTCTTTTGTTGAAATTCATTAAATCTTTTGAAATCCTCATGAATTCTTTAGAATATTTGTGAAATCTTTCTGAAATCTCTTTTATTCGTTTGAAATCATTTAAATATTTTAAAATCTTTTGAAATCTTCAAAAAAATTTGGAAATAGTTTACAATCTTTTTCATGTTTTGTATCCATTTAAAATAATTGAAATATTTAAAATCTTCAGAAAAATTTCGAAATCTTGAAATGTTTTGAAATCCTTATTAATTCTTTGAAATATTTGTGAATTCTTTGGAAATCTTCTTAAAAAATTTGAAATCTGGTGTACTGTACCCTTTTTGAAATCTTCGAAATTCTGTTTTTTTTTTTAATCTTTAATACATTTTTATGAAATCTTTGAAACATTCGTGAAATCTTTCTGAAATCTTTATATTCAGTTAAAATCACTTGAAATATTTAAAATCTTCTAAAAAATGTTGAAATCGTTTAAAATCTTCGAAAAGTTTTGAAATCTTTTGAAATCTTCTAAAAAATTTTGAACTCGTTTCAAATCTTTGAAATGTTTCGAAATATTTTTGAAATCTTTCTTAAATTTGTGTTTGTGAAACCTTTCGTATTCGTTGAAATCATTGAATTATTTCAAATCATATGGCCATGGCTCATTCTAATTCTGAAACTGAATTAACATCGAAATTTTCAACTAATAATTTTTATAATTTGTAAATTGAATATCACAAGAAAATGTATACATTAACATTCTGTATTAGCGCAGAAGAAATAAAAAACTTATAGAATTATCCACAATATTAAAGTCTGTTAATTGTAATCTATAAAATAATTGGCACCAGTCTAGAAAAAGTGCCTTGCAATCTATTTATTCTGTAATGAACAAAAAATAAATTATATCTTGATAAATAAAAAACTTTTCAGTAGCAATATCTCTTCTAAACGAGATTTTTCTTTCATAATAGACTAAAAGATTTTAATTACTCTTCACATTTCAATAAAATAACTATTTAAAAAAAATTAATTCAAGGTTCTCGTGAAAAATTCAAGGAGGTTTCCAGGTTTTCAAGGTTTAAAAAAAAATCAAGGAGAATTCCAGGTTTTCAAGGTTTTTCAAGGTCGCTGGACACCCTGTAATACCAATTTGAATAAAATCTAAATTAACCCAAAATTAAAGGATTCGAAACTAATGATAATTGATTTTTAATTTAACAATATTAATGATATTAATAACTTACTTGATTGCTTGGTCTCTCTGAGCTTTCCTGATCTCAGGCTTCATGTTACGCTTGGCAAGAATGTCAGTCAAAGACGCACCAACAATAGCCCTCTGGAACTTCTGGGTGCGTCGAGTCCTCTTCTTGGTCTGTTCTTCTTCCTGACCCTTCTTGTGCTTGCGTCTGAAACACAACAAAATTTTTGTTATTTCTATTCAAAGATGCGCTACAAGAAGAAATATTAATGATATACGATATTATCAGGGCTCGAAACGGCTGAAGCTTCAAAAAATAGTAAAATAGTAACCATACTTCTTTCAAAAAAGTAACCGAAAAGTAACAATGTGGCAAAAAAGTAACAAAAAAGAAAGATTTTTTACCAAAAAAGACAAAGTTTCCAAAAAAATTATGAATCTTCAAAAAAAATGTATGTTTAAGAAAGTAGTTTAACTTTTAACAAAATGGTTGTATTTTTCTGACTAAAAAAGATTAATTGTTAACGAAAAATGTAATAGTTGATATAATAACCAACAAAGATTTTAATTTATTATAAAAAACAGTAGAATTCATTCAAAAAAGACGATTTTTCAGCAAAATAGGTTATTTTTCAACCAAATTGTTCAGTTTTTAAGCCAAAAAGACCAATTTTTACAAAACAGTTGAATTTTCAACCAGTAAATATGGATTTTTGACAAAAAAGTTATCTGTCAGCCAAATATTTGAATTTTCTACGAAAAAAAATGTTCAACTTCTAACCGAATTTCAACCAAAGAAGATAAATTCTCATCGAAAAATATAATACATAGTCCGATATTTCAACAAAAAAGATTTAAATTTTAAATTAAAAACTAGCAATTTTAGCTAAAATGCCATTTTTATCAGGATTTTCCGGCTTTAAAGTGCCAAATTTACAAAAAAAACGTGAGTTTTTACATTTTTTACAAGTTTTTGAATAATACGATTAATGAATTAATTCATTTAGTCATTTTGGGCAAAAAATGTAACCTTTTCATGAAATAAGTAACTTTTTAGTAACTGCGGATCAAAAAAGTAACTAAGTTACTAAAAAGTAACCCGTTCCGAGCCCTGGATATTATAAATAGTATCAAATAAAATAACATCATTCAATTTTTCTTTTCTTTTGAGAATTTACAAAATTCCCTAATGTTTCAGTTTTATTTGTTCGGACCCGCAAAACCAGACAGAGTGATCGCAACTGCGCACAATTCTGGGTGAAGCAGCCAGCTTTTTTCTCTAAGACATTCTGAAATCTAACTAGACATGAAAAGTCTTGATAGAGGAACAGATATCTATTAAATAAACACAGTCTTCACTGCCCAAAATGCTCTCAAAACAGGGGAAATAGGGTGATTTTTCACAAAAATAAGGCAATAAATTATTTTCAATGAAATTATTATAGGTACCATATTCCTAAGACTTCAAGTCGAAATATATTGCATTTTCAAAAAACAGTTGAATTTTCAACCAAAAAAAATATGATTTTTTACAAAAGAAATTAATTTCCAACCCAAAGACGAATTTTCAACCAAAAAGTTACTTTTCAACCAAGAGAGATGAATTTTTAACCAAATAGTTGAATTAAAAAAAAATGTATTACAAAAGTATTTCACCAAGCCAATTACAACCTTTAAAACCCAATAGTTGAAATTTCAACTGTAAAGATGAAGTTTTAAAACAAAAAGACGAATTTTTACCAAAAAAAATTATATTTTCAACCCGAAAATATGAATTTTCAACAAAAAAAGTTCATTTTTTATCAAACAGTTGAATATTCACCCAAAATGTTTAAATTTCAAGCCAAAAAGACGAGCTTTTTAATGTGCCTGAAGTTCCGAACGTTCAAATGAACGAAATATTTTTCCTCATTTCTATTCTACCCATAAATATTGTTCCAACTGCAATTTAAAATATGCTTTATAATTCTCTTTCAATATTAAATTATTTCCAATATAAATGAACAAACATTTTAGAACTTTTTCTGGTTTACAAAGTCATCAGTAAAAAATTTCGTTCATTTGAACGTTCAGAACTTCAAGCACATAGCTTTTTACAAAAAAAGTTTTAAATTCAAGCCAAAAAGACGAACTTTTTATAAAAAATTTATATTTTCAAACCCCAAAACATGAATTTTCAACAAAAAACTTCCTTTTCAACCCAAGAATGGCGAATTTTTAACAAGAAAGTTCATTTTTAACAAAAAGGTTGAATTTTGAACCAAACTGTTCAAAATTTAAACCAAAAATACGAATTTCCTATAAAACAATTAAATTCTTAACCCAAAAATATGAATTTAAAAAAAAAAATTCAACCAAATAGTTGAACTTGCAAAAAAATAGTTTAATCCTCAACCAAAACCAATTAGTTAAAAATGAAATTAATATAGATACCATATTCCTAAGACTGAAAGTCGAAATATATTGCATTTTCAAAAAATAGTTGAATTTTCAATCATAAAAGATGATTTTTTACCAAAAGAAGTGAATTTTGAACCAAACTGCTTAAATTTCAAACAAAAAAGACGAACTTTTCACAAAAAAAGTTATATTTTCAACAAAAAGTTCTTTTCGACCCAAAATGACGGATTCTTTACAAAACAGTTATATTTTCAACCCGAAAATATGAATTATTAACCGAAAATATGAATTTTTAACTCAAAATTTGATTTTTCACCTAACAGTTGAATTTTGAAACAAACTGCTTAAATTTCAAGCAAAAAAGACGAACTTTTTACAAAAAAAACTTTATTTAAAAAAAAAAGTTCTTTTCGACCCAAAAAGACGAGTGCTTTACAAAACAGTTATATTTTCAATCCAAAAATATGATTTTTAAACAAAAAAGTTAATTTTCTACTAAATAGTTAAATTTTTAACCCAAATGTCGACTTTTTTTACAGAACAGTTGAATTTTCAAACCGAAATATGAATTTACAACAAGGAAAGTTCACTTTGAATCAAACTGTTCAAATTTTAAACCAAAAAGACGAGTTTTCTACAGAAAAATTGAATTTATAAACCAAAACCGATTATTTTTCTATCAAACAATTACATTTTTAACGAAAGAAGGTGAAATTTCTATCAAAAGAGATCAATTTCCAAGCCAAGAAGACAAATTTTCATCAAAACAGTTCGATTTCCAATCCGAAAATATGAATTAGCAAACAAAAATTAATTTTCAAACAAGCAGTTGAATTTTCTAACAAAATGTTTAATTTTAACCCAAATAGATTAGTTTCCAACGAAGAAGATTCATCTTCTACAAAAAAGACGAATTTTCAACCAAATACGTGAATTTTCAAACAAATAGAATTTTGAATCAATAAAGATGAATTCTGAACGAAAAATCTAATAGTTGATATTTCGATCAAAAAAGATTTCAATGTTAAATCAAAAACAATTGAATCCTCAACCGAAAGAGATTAATATTCAACCAAAAAATTGCATTTTTACCCAAAAGAGATAAATTTTCAAACTATAAAAAACAAATTTGCAACTAAGAAAGAGTTTTCAGTCAACAAAGAAAAAAAAATTCAACCAAATTGTAAAATTTTCAACCCAAAAAGGCGAATTTTCAACCCGAAAATTTGAATTTTCAAAAAGTAGATAAATTTGCAACTAAAGAAATGAATCCCCAACAACAAAAATACATTTTTTACAAAAACTGAAGCGGAATTTTCAACAACATAGAATTCACTCTTAACCAAAAAAGGTATTTTTTTCAACAAAAGGATTAATTTTTAATTCAAAAGGATGAATTTTCTAGCCAAAACGACGAATGTTTCACTAAACACTTGTATTTTCGAACAAAATAGATGATTTTTTTATCAAATAGTTGAATTAACAACCAAATACTAGATTTTTTAACCAAAGAAGATGAATTCATTAAAAAAGAATTAACTTTCAACCAAAATAGATGGCTTTTCTACCAAACATGAATTTTCGTTCGAAAAGGACAAATTTTCTATCAAAAAATACACATGTTTAACGAAACAGTTGATTTTGACAACCAAATATGATATATTTTTAACAAAAGAATTGAATTTTTAACAAATAAGCCAATTATCAACAAAAATATATGAATTCTAAACCGAAAATATAATAGTAGAGTTTTTCATCTTTTTAAATTATCTTTCAACCCTTTTCTACTATAAAAGATGAATCTTCATTGCAAAACGACGAATTTTCAACATAAAGTTGAATTTTCAACAAAAAGTT